>BHFT01000246.1:0-14000 GCA_004320025.1 Laticauda laticaudata | reverse complement strand
AATGCTGGAATGGAGAGCCCTTGCGTGCTCTCTGGAGCTTGGTGGGTTTTTGTTTGCAGATGCTTTCATGACCCCAGCTAGGTAATATCCTCAGTGCTAGAAAGACAGTGTTGGTGGAGAAGAGAGGAGCGAAGAAAGAAGAAGGCCGATGTGGGGTCCTGTGCCCGACCTCTAGCTTGCCTCTATGACTCGTAGTTTTTCTTGCAGAATATCAATGACCCAGCTAGGAGGAAGTGGGGGGTTTGCTTTTTAATCTTACCCAGTGACTTGCTTTGCAGAGAGCAAAACCCTGCCTTCCCCTAGCACTAATGATGTTACCCATGTCACGTAATGGAAATGTCCTGCCAAGAAAACAAACCAAGCTCAGAGAACATCAAGGGTCACCCTTCGCGCCTCCTCTTCCTCTACCACCTCCCTCCACTCCACAAATCCTTCCCCTTCTTCCACTAATTATGTAAGCGACAGATTGAAACTCGAAAAAATTAGAATATCATGCAAAAGTTCATTTTATTTCAGTAATGTGCAACTTAAAGGTGAAACTAATTATTTGAGGAATAGACTTCATTCCATGCAAAAGCAAGATTAGTTCAAGCTGTGATATAATCAGGGATGACCGCAGCCTGGAGAGGATTGTCAGGAAAGGCCATTCAAAAGGAAGTGCGAACTGAGGCTGGAGTCCAGTGCATCAAGAGCACCACACACAGACGGATCCTTGGGACATGGGCTTCAAATGTCCTATTCCTCTTGTAAGCTGCTCCTGAAACAAACCAGGCCGCCAACAACAACAAACCTGTTTGGCAAAAGGAAAAACAGTACTGGTCTGTTGCTCAGTTGGTCCAAAGTCCTCTTTCTATGAGAGCAACTTTTGCATCTCTTTGGAAAACTGGACCAAGAGTCTGGGGGTAAGAATGGAGAAGGCACACACTGCAACGATTACTTGAAGTTCCAGTTGTGAAGTTTCCACAGCCTGCTGATTTGGGAGCCATGTCATCTGCTGGGTGTTGGTCCAGCTGTGCTTCATTAAGTCAGGGTCAAACGCAGCCATCTACCAGGAGATTTTTGGAGCACTCATGCTTCCTTCTGCAGATGAGGTTTTGGGGATGCTTGATCTATTTTCCAGCAGGACTTTGGCACCTTGCCCACACTGCCAAAAGCACCAAAACATGATTCAGTGACTTGTGGGGATTACTGTGCTTGGAATTGGCCAGCTAACTCCACCTGAACCTTAATCCCATAGAGAATTCTATGGGCATTGGCAAGAGAAAGAATGAGAAACATGAAGACTGAATAAATGCAAAGAGGCTGAAGATCTAACAAGGCCTCTATATGAAGCATCCTGGTCTTCCATAACACCTCAGCATTGCCACAGGCTGATAGCTTCCATGCCCACACTGATTGTGGCAAGTAATTCCTGCAAAAGGGGCCCAAACCAAAGTTACTGAGTACTTATGCATGCTTATACTCTTCAGAGATCTGATATTGTTCTATGTTCACTCCTTGTTTTTTATTGCATGTGATATTCTATTTTTCTCGAGATTGTGGAATTGGGGTTTTCATGAGCTGTAAGCCATAATCATCACAATTATGACACATCATGGCTTGAACGATCTTGCTTTGCATGCAATGCGTCTATCTCATATATTAGTTTCACCTTTTAAGTTGCATTGCTGAAAGAAATGAACTTTTGCACGATATTCTAATTTTTTGAGTTTCACCTGTTGGTTGCTAATGAAATATCTGCAAGAAAATAACCAAGATTAGGGAGTACCAAGGACCCCATACTTCTCCTTCTCCTTCCTCCTCAAAACCCCTCCCTTCTAGCACTGCTGAAGTTATCTAGTTGGGTAATGAAATATCTGCAAGAAAACAGCCAATCTGAGAAAACACTAAGGACCTCCTCTTCCCCTCCCCTTCCTCTTCCCCCTCCTCCTCCTCTCTGCAAACCCCACTCCCTTCTAGCATTAATAATGTTCCCTAGTTGAGTCATGAAACATCTACAAGAAAGCCACCAAGCTCAGAATACACCAAGGACCACCACCACCACCCTCATCTTCTCCACAAACTTCACTCCCTTCTAGCACTGATGATGTTCCCTAGTTGGGTCATGAAACATCTACAAGAAAATAATCAAGCTCAGAGAGCATTAAGGACCTCATAGTCCTTCTCCTTCTTCTTCTCTCCTCTGCAAACCCCACTCCCTTCTAGCACTGATGATGTTCCCTAGTTGGGTCATGAAATATATACAAGAAAGCCACCAAGCTCAGAGAGGACCAAGGACACCTAGTTTCAAGAGTTTCTCAACAAAAAACATTTGGTTTTTAAGAGGCGAATGGGCCTTCTGCACCACTTTTATAAGCAATGAGGATAAATAATCTCCGAAGAAATCAGCAAACAGCCCAAAGGTCTGATCGCATCCTGTTCCAACTTCTTTTGTTTTTTTTTAACCACCGTGTTTTAAAAATGATCTCTTATGAAAGATCAAAGTGCCATTTGCTCTTCTGCACCAGCAGTTCTACTGAAATGGCTCTTGGGATTCATTATCTTTATTTTTTTTCCAGGAAAGATTCATTCTCTGCTGTTCCTTGGGCTGCGTTTTGAGAGTCTGAAATGGAAGCAAATGATCTCTGTAGGGTATATAGAGTATAGAAATAAAAGAAATATCCTTGATGAGATGCAAAAGTCTGAGAAAAACAAATACCCCTTTTGTGGCCCTCGTCCCGCCAGCCACTCCATCAGGAGATGACATGGCGGAGATCGATAAGGAACCAGGAGAGCGAAAGCATTTTTAATATAAGTTTGTTTTGAGGAGGAAAGGGGGTGGGGGAAGGAAAGGGAATTGAAAGAGGCTGAAAAATGAAGAGCTGTGGAGAGATAAGAGAGGTGGGAGCATTGCTTTCTTTCTTTACATAATCATTGCAGTATATATTACATCATATATATATATATATATATATATATNATATATATATATATATATATATATATATATATATATATATATATATATATATACATACATATATCTATATTCATATTTATACTCTATATAAATGACCTTTGTGATCACCTTATAAGCAACTGCATCCTCTTCACGGATGATGTAAAACTATTCAACATCACTGACAATGCTACTGCTTTTCAAAGTGTCTGAATGGTCAAACAATTGGCAACTCCAAATCTTTACCAACAAATGCTCCGTCCAACACATTGGTAAAAAAATCAGTGCATGAAATACAAACTAGATGGATAGGACCTAATTGATGACCCTCGCTCTATTAAGGACCTAGGAGTACTCATATCTAATGACCTAAGCACCATAGCTCACTGTAACAGCATTGCCAAAAAGGCATTAAAAGTTGTAAATCTAATCTTACAAAGCTAACTAGGGCATACAAAACCTTTGCTAGACCAATACTTGAATACAGCTCATCTGTCTGGAATCCATACAGTATATCAGATGTTAATACAATTGAGAGAGTCCAGAAATATTTCACGGGAAGAGTATTACACTCCTCTGCTCTGAGTAATGCAAATGGTTCTGTAATCTGCAATATTTTTGAGAGGGAAAAAAACAGAAAGTCCAGTTGTCTCTTGAAAAAAGCACCCTTTTACCTACACAAATTGGGATGAAAACCCTTCAAATGGCGTGGGCCTAGGAACGGATTTCCGCAGGAAAAATTGCAGACTACAAGAACCATTAGCACTACTCAGATGATGCTGAAGACACAGACAAACCTCCAAGTGGCCTCAACAACCATCTAAAAGGATGTAAATGACCAGCTGTCTGAAAGGAGTATAAATTCTTCCATTCCTCACCATCTGGTCAGAACTGAAGAAGCTTCTGGTAAGAGAAGCAAAATGTCTTCAAAGAAAAACAAAGAAAGTCCAGTTGCCTCCTGAAAAAGCACCTTTGGGACAACCAGGACCTAGATTATGGAGAATCTCTACAGACTTTTAGCTATACAATTTGGGATGAACACTCTTCAAATGGTGTGGGATTATGAATGGATTTCCAGAAAAAAATGCAGACTACAAGAACCATTTCCAACACTCAAGTGACCCTGAGGACACTGATAAACCTCCAAGTGGCCTCAACAACTTTCTAAAAGGATGCAAATACCCAGCTCTGTCTGCAAGGAATATAAATCCTTCCCTTCCCCACCATCCAGCCAGAGCTGAAGAAGATTCTTGGATGAGAAGTGAAATGTCTTCAAAGGAAAACCAGAAAGTCCAGTTGCCTCCTGAAAAAACACCTTTGGGAGAAATGTGAAGCATATTTTAGAAATCTATTCAAATATTGATTCCATCCTCCTTTCTGTTGAAAAATTCCAATTTAGTAGTTAAAAGCAGTTTGATGTATGTGCCTCATTCCCTATGATAGGAACCAGCATAATGAATTCATCAAACACCTAACCATCAGCAGCAGTACACCAAGCCATAAAACATATCCCCATAAAACATGATCAACAGTTTGAATTGAGTCTAAGTGAGCCCAGGTACTGTGAGCTGTTTGAGTATGCAAGGGTCTCATGTTTAACCTGGCTTAGCCCTGGGACACCAATTTCATTTCCACTTTAAACACCCCAGACATTAGTAATTCATATTCAATGTACTTTTAAGTGAAACAGAGAAAGGAAAAATGTAGCCATAGGGAGTTAGTAGGTTGTTAGATACTACTGCGTCATTTCCATTGAGAGGTTGCTTAGATTACCAAGTCAGTCCTTGATTTATGAACGCAATTGAGCCCCAAATTTCTCTGGTTCAGCGAGACATCTGTCAAGTGAGTTTTGCCCTGTTTTTCAACCTTTCTGGCTACAGTTGTTAAGTCGCTGAAGTCTTTAAATCAGGAACACAGGGGTTACATCATTGACTTTTCTTTTCAGAAAATCACAGTTAGTTTGCCTCTTATGACCTTGCAATCAGTGCAGATACAGCCTTGCAGTTATCCTCATCTTACAATCTCAAAGTGTTGTCTCCATCTCAGACAGAAGCATCAATGGCTCCCATAGTCTGCAATTATTCTGCAGACTACAGAAAAAATTCCTACTACTCAGGTGACCCTGAGGTCATTTGCAATGGTGGGATTCAATTTTTTTTTACTACAGGTTCTGTGGGCGTGGCAAGGGAAGGATACTGTAAAATTTCCAGTCAGGTACGGTATTTGCCGATTCTCTGAACTACTCAAAATTTCTGCTACCAGTTCTCCAGAACTGGTCAGAACCTGCTGGATATCACCAGCACTGGTCTGAACTATTTGTCTCATTTGTTGCTTCAGTTAGGTATGTATTTTGCTTTATTTTTTTGCATCAGGGGGAGCATCACATTTGACCCCTGAGGGAGGGGTCAAATGTGTCATCAGTCATGAGTCACTGGGCTCTCACAAGAGATTAAAGTCCAGCCTACTTTGAATGTTTTCTTAATTCCCACTCATTTCCCTTGCCCGCTAGTAGCTCAGATTCTTGTGGAGAGCTTAAGCTTGCAGTAAACCTTGATACTCATTTGCATTGCATGAGTCTCCTGATTTCCCTGGCACTTGACATGATATATGATCCTGAGAATTAATCACAATCAGCCCAGACATAAGAACTTTCATTCCTAGAAGGCCAAGAAAATTACTCATCCTGTTTGAATAGCAAGGGTCAGGTTGCTATTGGTAATGCTACATAGCCAGGTAGTGGAATGTTTACAAGAAAACAACCAAACTCAGATAATCATCAAGAATGCAACAATTTAATCTTGAGCTTCAGTACATATATTTTATACTATTGGAGTAGCAAGTCTTTATTGACTTGCTGAACACCAAAAGAAGAAAGGGCCATTAAGTGCCTAGAGAATGCTACTCCAAAAGAAAGGGGGCAAGGATAAAGATGGCCTGCTTCTGTGGCCTCTGCAATGTCAGTCCCTCAGCAAAGGGATTTGAAGAAAGCCTGCCCTTCTTCTTTTTTTGTGAGAAGGTGATCTTATAGACTTCCAACCATCAGAGATGTTGTAAAATCTGGCCAGCAGGTCTCTTAATGATTCATCCTTGTTGTAAAATGACTTGGCTTCCTCAGTCAATGGGTGATGTCTTATTTAATAGTCTTTGCCTTATGATATCGACAAATAAACCAGGAAAGAGAACTGTCAGTCTTGGAAGCAATTTTTTTACTTGGAAGCTTCAAGGCTGCCACATTCAGTGCCTGGGAATTTGGGAAGGGGGGATTTCATATCTTGGTAGAAGATTAGGCATAACAACATTCTTTCTCAGAGAGTCAAGGACACGTTGCCCTACACCTGGAGAGGAGTGACTGGGGGGATATCTCTAGTTGGGAAAAAGATTTGGTTGGGCCATGTGATGAACTGATGGGTGCAGGGGATGGATTTTTACGTTCTCTTTTGGGAAGGGAAAACCCAGAACTCTCAGATTTGGGTTTTCCCAGAAGTGACAATATGACAACTCTAATAAAATGGAACTTTGAGGGACTGATTATCTTGGAGTTTATTGGTATGGAGTTGGTTAGTTGGAATGCTGACAAGAAGTTTGGTTAGGCTGTGTAATTCTTTGGATTTAATCTCAAAAACTACTTTGGAAAGGCATGGGAATGTAAGGAAGTATCTATTGGTCAAATCAAAAAGCAGCTTAGCTCTTTCTAAGAACTGGCTAGCAGCTGCAGAGAGAACTGCACAATCCCTGGAAAAGATGCAGCTGCTTTCAAGGAATTGTTGACTGATATTGCATTCTCATTCCTTTGAAGCACATACGGGATACAAATCATGGATCCAAAGGCCAGCAGAATGATCACATGCCTTCATACAGAACTTATGTCCAGATAATATCTAGATTAAGGATGGAGCTTACTTGAATTGCTGGCAGGTGATTTCTTTTTCTTTTTTAAAAAAGGTATGCCTTTTTTTAACCATTGTGGACTGAGGAACATCTAAGAATGCAGAATGAGAATGGCATGGTAACTTCATTGATTTAGACCACTTTCTGTGTGTTCTACTATTCGAAGCTTTCACTTTAGAAGAATTTAAGAGAAATATGCCTGTGGGGCAGTGGTGAGATTCAAAACTTTTTACTATTGGTTTTGTGGGCATGGCTTGGTGGGCGTGGTATTTGCAGGTTCTCCGAACAACTCAAAATTTCCGCTACCATTTCTCCAGAACTGGTCAGAACCTGCTGAATACCCACCTCTGATACAAAACAAGTTACATGTATGATCCAGGCAGTGGTGGGATTCAAAACTTTTTACTATTGATTCTGTGGGTGTGGCTTGGTGGGTGTGGTAGGGGAAGGATATTGCAAAATCCCATTCCCTCCCCACCCCACTAACCTGCTTTCCAGCTCCGTTCTCTTGTGCAGGGCAACCAAAGAAGACCCAGCCGATCATCTGGGACTCAGAAGGCAAAAAATAGATGGGGGTGGGGCCAGTCAGAGATGGCATTTGCCGGATCTCCAAACTACTCAAAATTTCCACTTCCGGTTCTCCTGAACTGGTCAGAATGGTCAAGTGCTGAATACCACCTCTGATTCCACTGCTTCATTGTTCAAATTAATAAGGAAATTTCTCCTCAATTCTAGGTTGCTTCTCTCCTTGATTAGCTCCCATCCATTGCTCTGTCTTCAGGTGTTTTGGAGAATATTTTATATTCATATTTTTAAGCAAGCACCTTCCCTAAATTCTTCACTCCTCTTTCTTTCCCCTCTGAGATTCCCTCTCTCTTCTTTTCAAAAATTTATTTTTGGAAAAATAAAAATAAGAAAAAAGGACAGAAAGAAAAGATAGAAAGGAAAATGACAGAGAATTGCTTCTGATTTTCTTTGCATCAAAATATGATTACAAAATTATCTTTGGCTGCAAGATGACAAAAAAGCTCACTTTTTAATCTATTTTTCCCCAATCCTCCCATTCCCCACCATTCAGTCAGAGCTGGAGAAGCTCCTTGGAGGAGAAGCAAAATGTCTTCAAAAGAAAAAAAAAACCCAAAGAAGTCCAGTTGCCTCCTGAAAAAAGCACCTTTTGGACAACCATGACCTGGATGACTGACTATCTCCATAGAGCATGTGCCTTATGTCAAAAAGAAAAACTTGGACCCTTGAATTGTCCCATGTAGTCATTTGAAGACCACAAATATATGAGTGAGGGATGAATTGGAATCTTCCATCTGTACCAATGAAGGAGAATATTCGTAACTCAGGGTTGAAATGGTGGGTCTTGGGTACTCTCTCTTTTCCATCTGATTGGCTTCCTTGCCATCAACTTGCTTCCCTTCATTCGTTCAAGCCCCTTAAGCATAAATAACTGAAAAACTTCATTTCATCATGCCAGAGATCACTGGCTGCAGCAAGGGTCATGTTGTGTTTGCACATTGTAAAGATGATATAATGGATGTTAATTTTCAGTAATCAAATCAACCCCAATGATTCATGACTAAAAGCCATAATGGCTTTTTAATTGATACGTTTAACGTAGGCTTGGCTTACAGCTCTTGACCCCATAGCAAAGATGGAATGCATAAGGAAGCCTCCTGCTCCATGTCCTCGCAGTGGTAAACCAGAGAAAAAGAAGAAAATCTAGAAACAGACAAGCCAACAAACCAGGTCTATGGGACAAAAGGACAATTTGGTTAAAGTGCAGTACTGCAGGCTACTTCTGCTGACTGCCAGCAGTTCGATTCTCACTGGCTCAAGGTGGACTTACCCTTCCATCCTTCTGAGGTGGCTAAAATGAGGACCCAGACTGTTGAGGGTAAGAGGCTGACTCTGTAAACCTGCTTAGAGAAGACTGAAAAGCACTATGAGTGGCATATAAGTCTAAGTGCTATTGCTAAGTGGAAAGGAAGGAAAGGAAGGAAGGAAGGAGGAAGGAAGGAGGGAAGGAAGGAATGAAAGAAAGATTTTTGGGGGCAAGAGGCTGACTCTATAAACCACTTAGAGAGGGCTGTGAAGCACTGTGAAGTGGTATATGAGTCTAAGTGCTATTGCTGGGAAAGAAGGAAGGAAGGAGGAGGAGGGAGGGGGAAAGGAGGGAAGGAAAGAATGAAAGACAGAAGGAAAGAGAAATGAAAGGATGATGGGCAGGCTGTGGTGGCACAATGGTTAGAAACAGTATTGTAGGCTAACTCTGCCCACAGCCAGGAGTTTGATCCTGAACAGCTCAAGGTTGACTCGTCTTCCATCCTTCCAAGGTGGGTAAGATGAGGACCCAGATTGTTGGGGGCAAGAGGCTGACTCTGTAAACCACTTAGAGAGGGATGGAAAGCACTGGGAAGCAGGATATAAGTCTAAGGGCTATTCTAGAAGGACCAAGGATAGGAACCTAAGAAGAAATTTGTTCTCCAGTTCAGTGCAGAGACTTCCATTGGGGGAAATAGGGGCAGCTATCACCAAGCACAGATGGTCCCCACTTATGACCGCAAGGGAGCCAACATTTCTGTTGTTCAGTGAGACCTTTGTTAAGTGAGTTTTGCCCCATTTTATGATCTTTCCTGCCACAGTTGTTAAGTGAATCACAACAGTTGTTCGGATAGTAACCTGGTTAAGTGAATTTGGCTTCCCCATTGACTTTGCTTGTTAGAAGGTCGCAAAAGGGGATCATGTGTCCTTGGAAAGCTGCAGCGGTCATAAATATGAACCAGTTGCCAAGTGTCTGAATTTTGATCATGTGACCATGGGGAGGGTGCAAAGGTCATAACTGGGAAAAACAGTCCTAAGTCACTTTTTTTCAGTGCCGTTTGTAACTTTGAATGGTAACTAAATGAATTGTTGTAAGTCGAGGACTATCTATGCCTATTCAAAGTCAATAAATTCAGATAAAATGGTAAAGCCATTGAGCAGATATCCAGAGTACTAGGCTCAAAGATTAAAAAAGTGCTTTCTATAACAATATTGTCAGGATTCCGGCAGGTACTCCAATTAAATAGGACAAATATGTTAACATAGTTAACTAATATGTCAATATAGTTGAGAAATATGTTGTTGTTGTTCGTCACGAAGTCATGTCCAACCCATCACGACCCCATGGGTTTCCTGTCTTCTACCATCTTCTGGAGTCCATTTAAGCTCATGCCGACTGCTTCCGTGACTCCATTCAGCCACCTCATTCACTGCCGTCCCATTCTTCTTTTGCTCTCAGTCGTTCCCAGCATTAGGCTCTTCTCCAGTGAGTTCTTCCTTCTCATCAGGTGGCCAAAGTCTTTGAGTTTCATCTTCAGGATCTGGCCTTCTAAAGAGCAGTCAGGGTTGATCTCCTCTAGGACTGACCAGTTGGATGGCCTTGCAGTCCAAAGGACTCGCAGGAGTCTTCTCCAGCACCACAGTTCAAAGGCCTCCATTTTTTGGTGCTCAGCCTTCCTTATGGTCCAACTTTCACAGCCATACATTACAATTGGGAAAACCATAGACTATATGCACTTTTAACAATATAGCCCAGGGCATTAATACAAGAGTTGATTGAATAACATCTGAGCGAAGTATTTTAGATGGAGCCTAAACTGACTTGAAAGCCATTCCAAACTGTGTTCATCAACAGTTTCTCATGAAACTGAAGATGCTTGGTATCAAAGCAGTATGACCCAGAAAACAGAGTAGTCTTGTAGTAGTCTGACTAGCATTGATGATGTTACCTAGCTTGAGTCACGAGACATCTGCAAAAAGCCACCAAGCTCATAGAGCACCAAGGATCCCATTGTCCTCCATCTCCTCCTCCTTCTTCTCCTCTTCCTCCTCCCCCTACAAATTCCATTCCTAGCACTGAATATGTTACATAGTATCTGACATAAAACATCTGCAAGAAAACATCAAGTTCAGAGAGCACCAAGGACCCCATAGTCATCCATCTCTTCCTCCTCCTCTTTCTCCTCTTCCTCCTACAAACTCCACTCCTAGCACTGATGATCTTACCTAGTTGGGTCATGAACCATCCACAAGAAAACCACCCAGGTTGAGAGAGCACCCAGGATCCTTCTGCCTATGTCAGATTACAACTCCAAGGATCCCTACCCAGCTCTTGGGAAATCATATAGTTGTAGCCTGAGGCCTCTGGATGACCTGTGATTAAGGGCACTGCTCTAGGTGGAGAAAAAGACCAATGCACCCTGAAACCTTTTTTGAAAAAAACTTCTAAGCCACATTTTGTGACCGGTAGCAAATGGCTTTTCTTTCCCATTGGAGAAAAACGTATGATCTCTTCTGCTGCAACCATAAATCGCAGAACCCAGTGAGAAAGGTAAGGATGCACATGGATTGAAACATGCATATATCAAGTCGGCTGCAGTTTCCAGTTGACTGAAGATTTGATGGAGGACCTAGTTAGCTAATGTGCAATGTGCAGTCAGGTTGGGGAAAGGACACAGTGAACATTTTCCTGGTACACTGCCCAAGCCTCTTCATCTTTGCTCAGCACCAGAACTGATATACTGACCTTGCAGGAAGACATAAAAGGAAGTCTTCCAATTGAGATGTGTTTCTCTAATTGGCTTCTTAGGTTTGGTGCAGTGGTGGGACTTGAATAACTTACCAAACGGTTCTCTGGCTGGGTAGGCATGGCCAGATGGTGGGTGATGACACTCATCACACCCACCCCCTCCTCCTGGCTACTCATCTCAGAGGCAAAAGTAGGATTCAGACAGTTGCAGCTAATCCCACCACTGGCTGACCTACCCCCACCCATTTTTTACCTTTTTTTTGGCCTTTGTTTTTAGGGCATTTTCAGTCCAATTTTGGGCTGTTTTTCAATCAATTTTTGGACTGTTTTTAGGCCATTTTTGGCCTATTTTTGCCCCTCAAAATGCCCCCCAAAACAGGCAGTTTTCAGAGCCATTTCTGGGCCATTTTTCAGGCTGTTTTCTGGGCTGTTTTCAGGCTGTTATTTTTTGGGGCATTTTTGGGCTGTTTTTAAGCCATTTTAGACCTGAAAAATGGCTCAAAATGGACCAAAGAACAAACAGGGACAGGGCCAGCCACTGGTGGGATTTGCTAGTTCACCAAACTGCACAGAATCTTAACTACCGGTTTGCATGAACTGGTGTGAATTGGCAGCAGCCCACCTCTAGTTTGTTGGCTACACCTCCTTGAATGCAGTGAAGAAAACATGGTATCTCTGTTCTTGGTCTCCAGGGGAAGGATAAGAGACTAACAGAGTTGGAAGGGACCTTGGAGGTCTTCTAGTCCCACCCCCTGCTTCAGCAGAAAACCCTACAACTTTTCAAATGATTGTCCAGTCTCTTCTTTAAAGCCTCTACTATGGCAGCATTCACAATTTCTGAAGGCAACTTTCGTTCCACTGATTAATTGTTCTCAGTGTCAGGAAATTTCTCCTGCTTCTCTCCTTGATTAGTTTCTATTCATCACTTCTTGTCCCGCTTTTGGGTGCTTTGAAGAATAGGTAGGCCTCCTCTTCATGGAGAAGTTCTCTAACCATCTCATCTCCCAAGCTCATGGGAAGCTCATGAGAAGGGTTCTTTCTTGAGCTCAACCCCTGAGTTGAAGGGAACTTTGGAAGCCAGGGAGGCTGCAGTCACCTGAAGAAAGGTGGGTATGGTGCAACACAGGATATTCACACACCTCTGGGACACCTAGTAACTACAACAGTACAAAAAAATATCACTTGCCTTTATGAACAATTTCCAGAATTCCTGAAATATTTTTCATTTAATTGATAGTTGTGGTCTTCTTGATGTGCTCAGAATCTGGTTGTTTCTTTGCAGAGGGGTCATTACCCAACTAGGGAACATTATCAACACTAAGCCCATGTCACACTGAACCAACAGATGCAAAGAGGATTTAAAACATTAAAAAAAGCTTGCCATCCATTGGAAAACGCTATGCATCTGTTGTGTACTCACTGCATACGTCATTGTTTTTCATACACTCTATACTTTGAGGCATCCGCCAACTGAGATTTCATCCAACTCAAGAGTTTTGAAGCTGCTACAAAACTTTTTGAGACGGGTGAACTTTCCGCTGTGTACGATGTAAATCCGTGACATACGAGCAACAAACGTTCTATGTCTGTTTATCATCCATTAAAACGTCCGCTGTATCCTCTCTGCATCCTCTCTGCATCCCCTCAACTACATCTGCTGCAGCTGAAAATGGAAAGAAGGGAGGAAACAAAAGGTACACGGAACGTCTACACAGCGTTAGTAGCACGGAAATAGAAAGGATGAGCACGTGAACGCGTTTGCATCCGATATACAATCTCTAGGCTTCTATGAACTTCCGCTTTAACATCCCTGCTACATTTTTACTACCCACGTCCGTCACTTTTCCTTTCTTTTCCATCTGTTTTATGCAAATTTTTGCCACTTTTTGGAGCGGATGACAACGGATGGAGCCACCCCAGAAAATTTGCTCGTCCGCTGTGTCTTTTTTGCATACATTTTGCATCCATCGGCCAGTGTGACCTAGCTTTTAGAAGGGTGTGGGGTTTGGAAGGAAGAGGAGGAGGAGAAAAAGGAGGAGAGGGAAAAGGACTGTGGGAAGCAGAGAAGGGAGAGAAGAAAAGGGGAAGGCAAAGGAAGGGGAGGGGGAGGAAAGGGAAGAGGAAAGGGAAGGGAAGGAGATGAAACTGCCAGTCATTGAAACTACTGATTCAGCAAACCAGATTTAAAATTAACATCCAATTTGTCCAAACCAGTGCGAACCGATATCAGCCCACCCTTTTTAACTAGGCATGATTTTAATTAGCAAATTTAAAAAAAATAGATTTCTTTGGGCATCTCAATAGTCTTACTTTCTCTCTTTATCCTTAGCCCTGTCTTTAATCTCCCTAAATATTAGAAACAAATTTTTGAACATCACAGTTGAAGTATATGCTTCATTTTCCACCAGTAAATACTGATTGAATGTTCCTTTTGCAATTTTTTAAATGTTAAAAATTTCTGGCCCCAAATACTCTGATACATATTTTCCTGCCGAAACTTTTGCAGATACTGTATAATGTAAAGTCCATGTCACACTGCACCAATGGATGGAAAGAGGATGTAAAACGGAGAGAAACACTTGCCATCCGTTGGTT
>BHFT01000245.1:0-16075 GCA_004320025.1 Laticauda laticaudata | reverse complement strand
GTCCGTTCCTTTCCATTGTTTTCTGTTCTGTTTATGCAAATTTGGGGCACTTTTGAGAGCGGATAACAACGGATGGAACCACTCCTGAAATTTTGCTCGTCCGCTGTATCCTTTTTGCATACGTTTTGCATCCGTTGGCCAGTGTGACCTAGCCTTAAGCCATGATTTGATACAATTTCTCAGTCTATTTCTAGACAATATAAAACAAGGTGGGATCAGTGATTCCATTGCCAGATGGATTCATCTTGTGGATATGCCCAGTGTAAGGTTGTTAATGAATCTATGTCTACACAAAGGGAGGTGTGCAGTGGGGTTTCTTGGAGATCTGTTCTGTGCCCATTGCTTTTCAGCATTTTTGTAAATGACTTAAATGAAGGGATAGAAGGGATATTCTTCCAATATTCAGACATCACAAAGCTGGGAGAAGGGAAGATTGCTAATCCCTCAGAAGATCAACTCAGGATTCAAATAGATTTTCAGAGACTGAAACACTGGGCCAAGAACATGTTCAATGATGAAAAGTATAAAGTCCTGCACTTAGGTGGAAAAACCAGATGCCCAGTTATTGTCTGATTCAGCAATACCATTTGTGAGAAAAATCTGGATGTTCTTGTAGACCATAGATTCATCATAATGCAACAGTGGGCTGTAGTTGCCAAAAGATCCAATACAATAGCACTTAAACTTATATACTACCCCATAGTGCTTTACAGCACTATCTGGGCAGTTTACAATATATTTGCATATTACCCCCAACAATTTGGGTCCTCATTTTATCGACCTCGAAAGGATGAAAAGCTGAGTCAACCTTGAGCCTCGTCAGGATCAAGCTCCAGGCTGTGGGCAGAGTTTGCCTGCAATTCTGTACTTTAAGCACTGTACCACAAGGGTTAAAGGCATAGTGTTGAGAAATCTCCAATTCTATTCTATGTTGTACTGGTTTGACTATACCTGGGAATGCTGTGTTCACTTTTGGTCCCATAATATAAGAAGGTTGTAGAAGAACTTGGAAGAATACAGAGAACAGCAACAAAAATTATGATAGGCTTGGAGGCTAAAGCCTATGAAGGATGATTAAAGGAACTGGTGTGTTTATCTTAAAGAAGAGAAGGCTAAGGAGAGTCGTAATAGCAGTCTCCTGGAACTTGAAAGAAGGCAATGTGGATTTATTCTACATAATGCCAGAAAGTAGGAAATGAATCGGTGGATGGAAACATTTATAGAGAGATTTTGATCTAAAATCAAAATATGGAACAATTTCCTAGTCAGGAGAGTAGTTATACAGTAGAATAACTTGCCTCCTGGAATCATGGGCCCTCCATCCCTGAAGGCTTTCAAGTAAATGATAACCATATGTTTGGGATGCTCTTCCTACTCTGGCAGGCAGGGTGCCTGCTTGCTTGACTGCCATGTCTGGCTCTTCCTCTGGCTGCCCATGGTGAGTTGGTCATGTGGAGTTTTCTTGCAGTGACAATGGCAGAGGCAAATTGGTGGTGGTGAGCTGTTGACAGTAAGCTGGCCACACTGAACTGACTGTGCTGTGTTGTCCTAGATCTTCTGGCAGGAGCTTGTATTAGAATAGGAATATTAAACTCAAAGCCTGCAGGCCAGATTTGGCCTGTGGGGTGCTTAGATCTGGCCTAACAGGCTGCCCTGGAAACAGCGAGGAACCAGCCCGTGGTGCTTCTACAGTGAAAATGGAGTTTGGGAGGACCATCAATGGCCCTCCCAAGCTCCATTTTCACTGTCAGAGGGTTGCAGGAAACCGTTGCAGCTGAAAATGGAGCTCAGCAGCCCATTTTTTCTGGCATGAGTGACATTGAGCTGGCCACAACCACCCTGGCCATGCCTATCCTGGCCCCTGAGTTCAAACACAACCCAGATGTGGCCTTCAATGAAATAGAGTTTGACACTCCTGCATTAGAAGGTATCCAATACCTTTCTTTGATTCCATGAAAGAAATCCATAAGCCCATTCAACAATAAATTTATTAAAATGATAATTAATGATACTTAAACCTCAGTCAAATATATCCAAATGCCATCTTAAAGCAGACTGCCTTTGTCATCTTCCAAAACATCAACGTTTAATCATAAACCTACTTTCAGAAAAGCATAATGTTCATACAATGAACATTAGGTTCTCAGTGTTAGATTAAATATAGATCTCTTTTTAAAAAGATATGATATAGCACTACTTTTCAGAATCCTCTTGTTGATTCTGAATTGTTGAATTTTTTTTTTTTTGGTAATTTGCTATAGCACTAGAAATGGAGAGAACAAATAAGTTCCAGGTCATCTGATTACANTTGAATTTTTTTTTTTTTGGTAATTTGCTATAGCACTAGAAATGGAGAGAACAAATAAGTTCCAGGTCATCTGATTACAGCAAATATTTGAAGTCATGGAGGGCAATGCTGAGTTCCTGTTTAACAAGGCATTTCTAATCCAGGAATGTAACCCATTGACTTGGCACAGTCTATCTCCAGAAAAACCTATGTAGCATTGTGGCCAAAGATGAGTTATTTCATTTGAGTTCAGGGTCAATGGCTTCTAATATGGTTTCCAGAGTTCTAAAATGTATGAAATAATTTTTAACAAAATGTTGACATCTTTTATGCTCAAACGCTCATAGCGTGGACAAGCTGATACAACTCTATTGTGTGACTTCCTATTGAAAGCAAAATAATTCAGGCAAGCTTTTTCAGAAATTCTGTTTTGATTAGCATCCCTTGTCTACTGTTATTTCCTTGACCTTGATTAAACTGCTAATCTCCATAGCAACTATGTGTGTGAGTGTATAATTAAAACCTGAAGCAGGATAGTGGTTTTGTGAGCTGTATTGGCTCCTAATACAGGAGTATGCATTCAGGGAACTGATTACCAAGTCCTGATTGGCCCAAGGCTAGTTTACTTTTGGGGCCACTTTTTCCCATCTGATCTAACAGCGCAAGTATCTTTATCAAACAACGTCATTTGATGGAACAGGGAGATATGGAGACTTCTTTGCTGTGATTCTCTCTTATGAAACCCTAACTTTAACTGTATAAGAGACTCAGCTCTTGGGTCAGTGGTGGGATTCAAAATTTTTTTACTATTGTGGGTATGGCTTGGTGGGCATGGCAGGGGAAGCATACTGTAAAATCTTCATTCCCTCCCCACCCCACTAACCTGCTTTCCAGCTCCTTTCTCCTGTGCAGGGCAACAAAAGAAGACCCAGCTGATCAGCTGGGAGTCGAAGGGCAGAGAATCAATGGGGATGGGGCCAGTCAGAGGTGGTATTTGCTGGTTCTTCGAACTACTGAAAATTTCCACTAACGGTTCTTCAGAACTGATCAGAACCTGCTTATCAGAACCTGCTGAACCCTCTGTTTTGGGTTTTTGGAAGGGTTAGGTTTAGGGTTACAACTAGAAACTAGACAGTATGATGATGAGAAATCTCACTCAAAAGCTTTTATATGAGTAGGAACATTGTGACATATGGAAAATCATTTCATAATATACATTTTATGATGTGCTTACATTATGTTCACCCCAAAATTTGCTACCTTATTTTAGAAGAATTAGTATTCATTGTATGACATCTTTTCCCTCATTGCTAAGACCTTACTTTGATTCTTGATAGCAATTAAGGAGCAGAAGGGCTACATGAAAGAAAGCTTCAGATACTGTATAATTTCCTGCATTTGTCAGTTTTGTCCTTGATGTCACCCATTGTTTGCTGTCTCCTGAATCATTAGTGAACTACTTATGGGCAGCTTATTTGCTTGGAGCTACTTGCTTTCAACACAGAATCTTGCAAATGGAAGTATTGTAGTCTCAGATTAGCATATGTCAACACTTTAAGGATTAGAGATTTATTAAAACAGCCATTTGCCTCAGATACAGGTCAGGGACATCTATGTTCATATCAACAATATTAGCAATTTTGCATATCAACATTCATCACTGTCCCCTAGGTAGCTATGAGGCTAGTTTATTCATATTCTGTCTGTTTCTGGATGGAGTTTCAAATATTTTCATCCCATTAATTCCTCCCAAATAGCAGTGTCTGTTTGGGTGGAGGTTTGAGGGTACTATTTCTGAATCAGGGGTTTATCACCATAAAGCAAGGGAAGTGTGGAGCATAGATACAGTATCTTTAGTCAGGGAAGGCAACATTTATCCTCATTAATCAATTCTCAGTAAGAAATGCTCCAAATTGTGATGACTGCTTTTTTATTGTTGTTCTGCTTGGAGTGATTCTTTTTTAAATACTTCATTGGAATAAACATTATATTCATAATCAAACTCCTTCAAAACTCTGTTGGAAAAATTATCCTTCTGGGTTCAGTTCCAAGTAGGGAAAAACATGGAGGCTGTTTGGAAAGATGGTTTAATGGTGGACAGGACCACATGGCCTGGAGCTCCAAAGTGAAAAGGATGATCACGTGCTTCAAGATGTTGGGTGAAGGAAAAGAAGGGAGGGAAAAGAGCAGAAATGCTGAAAGTCTTGGTTTTATGCTTTCTGTTGGGATTTGAATTTGAGCTTGTATTCTGATTGGTTGTCAGACTCCCATGGGGCCATGCAGGGGCAATTCTGTAGGCTGTCCTGAGTTCCAGGCTTAGTTGAGTCTTGCTGGATGATGATGTAATGAAAAGGCTTTAGGCAATTCCTATAGTTCTACCTGGAGATCTTTGTTATGTAAACTGCTCTGGCCCAGGCCTTAATGGCCCACCCATTAACAAAGGTGGGGGAGAACTTCTGCTTCTGAGGTGAGTTTCTGCTTCAGAGTTTCTACTCTTTTTAGGGGAAATATTCTGCCTTTTTAATACTTCCTAGGATATTTCATTTTTTCTAGGAGAGGGGTGGGTGCTAACTTCCTACAGCTCAAAGCTTGTTTTTTTTTTTAATGGAAGCCAATCCCCAAACTCAGCCCTTCTAAAAATCTGCACTGAATACTTTGACTGAAGTGCACTTGAAAAGCTTCCTAACTTTGGCTGCTAGAAACCACCAGGAGAAGCAGTAACGGAAAGAATCTCAGAGTTGTCTCTCAAAAGTGAAAAGTGAAAATGAATTTTCCATGGATGTGTTTTATTAAGATATTATATGCTTTGGTAGTTTGTTCATTCCATACCTGATCACAGATATGAAGGCTTCTGTGAAACTAGAATGGCTAGTAAATCTGGGAGAATCAAGTACAGAGACTCCCTGTCAACATTAGATTTGAGAGAGATTCCCAGTTTGACCTCATCATTTAAAAGTGAAAGATTAAATTACACACAGGAAACTGCAAACGTGTTTTGTGATTGTAGGATTAGAGATGTATTTAAAATGAGAACTATCTCTAGGCACAGTAATACTACAAGAAAGTGTTAGATAATATACTTTTGGATTTATCAAGTCCATTTAACTTAGATCTTCATGTGTTCATGTGTTCTAGAACAGGGATCTCCAACCTTGGCAATTTTAAGCCTGGGGGACTTCAATTCCCAGAATTCCCCAGCCAGATCTCCAAGGTTGGAGATCCCTGTTCTAGAAGAACACATATTCTTCCTCTGCTCCCCACGTGCATTGGTTACCATTCTCTTTTTAGGTCTAAATCAGGGGTACTTGATGTCATTGAGGGCTGCATCAAGGTTGTATTTGAGCTCAGAGGGCTGGTGTGGATGTGGGCAAGGGGTGTGTGGCCAGCTCAATGTCATTCGTGTCTTGGGCATCTGTGGTGGCCAAGTGCTAAGTCAGGACTTCTCTGAACCCCCCCCTCTCATTTTAATCTTCCTTCCTTCCTTCCTTCCTTCCTTCCTTCCTTCCTTCCTTCCTTCCTTCCTTTTCTTCTTTTTCCTTCCCTCTTCCTTCTCCTTTATTCTTCCTTCCCCTCTTATTTTTCGTTCCCCTCTTATTTTTCCTTCTCCTTTCCTGTCCTTTCTTGCAGAGGTGGTATTCAGCAGGTTCTGCCCAGTTCTGGAGAACCAGTAGCAGAAATTTTGAGTAGTTTGGGGAACCAGCAAATCCCACCTCTGACTGGAGATTTTACAGGATTCTTCCCTTGCCATGCCCACCAAGTCACGCCCACAGAACCAGTAGTAAAAAAAAAATTGAATCCCACCACTGCTTTCTTGTATGGTCAAATGCAAAAGGGGAAACATTTCTCCTTTTGTTCTGTTTTTACTTTGTTTTGATAGCCCTCTGCCAGCAAAAATGGAACTGCCCCCCACCCCAAGCTCTGTTTTTGCTAGCAGAGGCACCATGGGCTGGTCCTTTGCTATTTCCTAGCTGGCCCCGCAGGCCAGATCTAAGCATCCAGTGGGCCGGATCTGGCTCATGGGCCTTGAGTTTGACACCCCAGGTATAAATCAAGGTGCAGGTTTTACTTTTAAAAGGCACATCATTGGATCAGATTATATGAAGGACAGCTTCTCCTCTCTTACATCTGCCCATTCTACCAGATCCAGCAGAAAGAGCATACTGTGGGCCTTGTTGATTAATAAGTTGCCTTTGGTAGGTGGTGGTGGGCATTTTCTGCTATGCCCCTAGCTTTGTGGAACATTATTCCCCACATTATTCTCCATAATCATCCCTTTCAAGTTTACATAAGTCCCTCAAGAGAATTTTGTTGCAGACATGGTGACTTGTGAAATATTGAAATCGCTCCAGGGTAATTAACACCTACTCTTTGTATAATACCGTGTTTCTAATATAATAAGGCTGGGACTTATTTTTTTTTTGAGCCCCGAAAAAATGACTAGGCCGTCTTTTTGGGGGTGACTTAATTCCCCCCTTTGCATCTTTGGGTGGGCGGACGGGCGGTGACGGCTTGGATGTTGACCTCGGCATTGGTGGAGCACTTCGTATTGGGGTCAATGCAGGCAGCACCATATCCGGGTATGCATCAAAAGTACTTCCTAACGGCAAGCCCCCCCATTCCCCCCCATTTTGCATGTTTTAATAAAGGCCTTAATTTGGGGGAGGGGCTTAATTTCATTTTATGCCTATAAAACATGCTGGGACTTCCTATTGGGGAAGACCGTATTGTTGGAGAAACAGGGTATTTTTTTTAGATTTGTGCCTTTTATAATTTTAAAATTATAAATAATAATGGAAAATCACTGAATACAAAGAATAGAATTACTGTGACAAAAAAAAAAAAAAAAAANAAAAAAAAAAAAAAGCAAACACAGTACCAGTTGTGATAGATGCAATCCCAAAACATTTGGAGCATCACTTTAACATGAGTAGCATTGACAAAAGTCAATTGCTTTATTTGGAACAGCTTACATCCTGCAAGGGTACCTTTAACACCATCAAACAACAGCATCTGCCTATCCTAGGTCCTTTTGGGAAGAACTTTATAGGTAGATATGAATACCAAACCCAATCTGAATATCTGGCTGACTGTGCAACAAACCATAACAATCTTAATACTTGTTTGTATATAGTGTTTTTAGCTATATGGCGCTCAGAGCCACTTGTTTGTGAGATGGATGGACATGTAAACAGGATGGATGGATGAATGAACGAATGAATTTTAGATAGAATTTCTTGGGCGTTTTCCTGATAAAATGTCACAGGTGAAAACATCTTTCTTTGGCAAGACTCTGAGTACAGAAGGGTTTGTGTTGTAATTGAAGTTCAAACAGTATAGCAAGTCAAGAGCTTCTTGGTGCTCTCTGAGCTTGTTTGTTTGTCTTGCAGACGTTTCATTACCCAAACTAGATAATGTAATCAGTGTTAGTGTAGCTAGTTAGAAGTCCTAGTAGATGATCACTTAAACATGAGCCAGCAGCAGAAGTGGTATTCAGCCGGTTCTGTCCAGTTCTGGAGAACCGGTAGTGGAAATTTTGAGTAGTTCAAAGAACCAGAAAATATCACCTTTGACTGGCCCCGCCCCCATCTATTCCCTGCCTCCCGAGTCCCAGCTGATTGGCTGGGTCTTCTTTTGTTGCCCTGCACAGGAGAACGGAGCTGGAAAGCAGGTTAGTGGGGTGGGGAGGCAATGGGGATTTTGCAGTATCCTTCCCCTGTCAAGCCCACCAAGCCAAGTCATGCACACCAAGTCATGCCCAAAGAATCAGTAGTAAAAAAATTTGAATCCCACCTGCATTGTGCTGCCTGCAGTGTGCGGCAGCAGCCAAAAAAGCTAATACAATCCTTGATTGTATAAGCAGAGGAATAAAATCAAAATCACGTGAAGTATTAGTATCACTTTATATAAAGCAAGGCCATATCTGTAATACTGCATCCAGTTTTGGTCACCACCACATCACAAAAAGGATGTTGAGACTTTGGCAAAAGTGTAGAGAAGAGCAACTAAGAGGATTAAAGGCCTAGAGATTTTAAAGTCTTGGCCACAGCAAGTAATAGAACCAGCACTGAGAATTTTATATCAGACTGCAAAAATCTGTTTATGTAAGAGAGAGGTGGTTGCTTGTTTTATTGTTTTAGATCTGCTTGGCATACAAAGAAAGATTTGAGACAATAACTGGGGATTGGGACAATGATTTTTGGTAGTCAATATTTTATTTTATTTGTATAATACTTGTACAAACCCGAGTCAAAATAGAATAGGACTGATAAGGTAAACTGCCAAAGGTCTGAGGTAAGACTACCGAGAAAACAAGAAATATAAATGGTGGAATGCTACTTATAGATCCAAGGGTATTTGGTGTGAAGGGAAACGGAAGATATTGTAGCCTCAGTATGCTACTAGAAATGTTAGTATAGATAATTGGAAAAGTTTATGCTCTGGCAGCCCTTACGGCCCAGGACATCTGCTGCCATCAACAGAAGCTTAGAAGAGTCAGCATATTGCAGCCATCTCCTTAATGAATTGTGGAATCGTGATGTGAGCTGGGGTCCCTCAAGGGCTTGTGAGACTGAGAACCAGGAATAATGAGACCCAGAAATCTGTCATAACCCCATGACATTGCCTTCATCTTGTCCCCAGTTAGATGGAAGCAGCATAGGGACTGGCAATGGGAATAGTTAATGTCATGTTGGTATGGTTTTCTGCCAAATCATGGTTGAGTAAAAATCAGTTTAAAGGGGAACAACAAACTCAATGTACTGTAAGCATCTTTAGATTGTGGCATTAATCTTTTGGAGAGCTAGATTGCACTTCCCCAAATTCTTTCCTTCTGATCAGCATTCTTCTTGTTTTGAATGGATCTTGGAAATTTGATAACACTTTGCTTCCCTGATCTGATTCTTCCTTATTGTATTTCTTTAAAGCCATTTTTTTTCTTTACACAAAAAGTTTGACATCCCTTTCTGGATAATTTTTCAGATCAAAAGAAGAATGGAAGGTCATAACTACTCATTTCTATATCTTTAAATGTGAAATTACTATGAAGCTGTTATAGGTAAATGCCATTCTTTTAATGGCATTTAGTGGCTGGTTAGACTTACTTGGATATAAATGCATTAAAGGAGATTGTAGTTCTGGGAATAAATTGTTGGATATTCTTTCATTTTATATTATCTACTTTTTCTTTTCCTCCAGTTCAGCTGGCCTTTTTAGTTACTTCCTTTTGAAGGAAGTCATCACTGAAAGCTTATTGTTTCCCATAAGATGCACGTACACAATTAGAACTTATAGTTTTTGCTTATTGTTTTTATTCTACTTTTAATGGTTATCTACCCAAGGTCATTTATTTGAGTTAGGCAACCATATAAATTTAAATAAAATAAATTAATATGGGCAAGTTGACTGTATAGATCCTGTGGCAGTCATACTAAACCACTGTGATCATCATATTCCACAAAACAACGCCAAATTTTACTTTAGTGTTTTTCTCAATCCTTCCACCCAATCATTCTTGGGTGGTTGGTTTTTTCCAGGATGGATTATAATTGTGCCTTACAGATTATCTTGATATATGTGTACTTATGTCTGTCTTTCTGTATGTTATTGTTCCTTTCTCATGCTCTAAATCACTTAATAAGTGGCTTTCTCATGGATATAAGGACATAAATGTGTATCAAGCTAAACTATATTTCTTTTTATCTAATATTTCTTTTGGTAACATAACCCTTGATTGGCCATAAAAATGTACCATGGAACTTAGCCACTTTGTACCCACAAATCATTGTCCCCCCAACCCTTCTGCATTAGTTTTTGATTAGCCAGAATGGAAGCTATAATTTTCTCTATATATTTCTAATATATTAAGGAGGAACTGTACTGAAATATTTTGACATCGCAGCTGTTTGACCACTCAGAAAAAAAGAAGTCTACATTTAATGTGGAAACTGTTAAAGCTTCTTAGAACTGCATTTGGATAAATCCTACAATCAATCATTAATGTTATATCTTTAACCCCTTTTATTATAGTTTTTTGATTCATTACTCGAAAATGTTGCCTAGAGAACTTTTCATGAATGCTTTTCAATCTATAGAGTTTTTGCAAAAATTTTATGCCGAACTCATTATAAAGTATTTATTTATACTGGATAATGAGACTTTGATTGATCAACCTCGTATTTGATGCACATACGTTGTGAATATAAAAATATTCCTATTTATCTCAGGAACTTCAAGAAGAACCCGTAATGAAGTAGATAAAGAAATCTGATTGTTGATTGATACAAGCAGTCCTGTTATGCCATTTTTATACCTTTTTATTCCAGCTGGAATTTTTATGGCATTTAATGAATGTTTATCTGCCATGTAATGCTAAAAGGCATGAAGAAGGGGTCTTTCATTTTCACACTAGCTATCCATATGCATACCTAGTCAGAAAATACCATTCATCAAAAGGTAAGGTTTTGCCCTGTTACAATTCTTTTAGTCTTTCAGGATCCTATTTACAACTGTACCTCATCTTGTTTGTTTTAGAGAAAGGTTATTACATATAGGAACCCCTATGCATAGTATATGGGTCTCAAAAGCATTCTTATTAAATGATGATGGAGACTGTCATATCTAAAGTCAGATTGGATATGGGGCTTAAAAGTGGTGAAGAGAAATGTTCATGGGTACACATCGTCTTGATAATCTAAAATGAAAGGGGCATGAATTTAAAAGGAGTAGAGATGGCAATATGAATCAGTAATGAAATGGACTTCCTTACCAAAATTGATGGAGATTGTGGAATAGACTTATTATATTCAATCAGAAGATAGCTATTGAAAGATATCATGGTTCAACTAGCACGAAAAAGTGAACAACAAATGTTGAGGAGATATTCAAAACAGAGAATTATGACACTGGGTAATGAGATACAATTGTTGGGAAAAATCCCAGTTATAATTTTCAGGAAAAGCTTTAATATTAAGGATCAGTTGAAGGTATTTGATCCTGGACAGATTACAGATAATGATTGCAGTGGTCGATGGTAGATTAAGCCATAGCGGACTTTCTGCATATGAAATACAGTAATAGGTTGTTAACAGAGGGCTTTGAAGTTTAGCATTGTTCTTTGCTTTATCTATTAACCGGTTTTTTTTTTACAGTAAATAAATGGTAGCTTAAATTAATTGGGCAAATAGAGTTGTAGAAATGTATACCTGTTTTGCAAGGTGAAAATTATTATTGTTGAAATATATTTATCAGTACTGAACTGGGGGATAATGTATGATTATTAATGTATTATTAATTATTAATATGATAATTAATGTATAATTATGTAAATAATGTATAAAAATTTTATGCACATTTTTTGGACTTTAGTATTTATTTTGTTTATTGTTGTTTTTTCAGTTGATGTTTATATATTGTAATTTTGGAAATAATTTTTTTTTAAAAATCAACATAATCTAAAATGACTAGCAGTATTTCTATAAGGTTTTCTATAGCACTTCTATCAGCATTGCATAAACTTTCTAGTTGGTAAAATACACACAATAATATTTTGTATTGCTAATACAATATTTTATTGCATGTATTTTATATTAACAATATTGGTTAATATTATTTTGTATTTGCATTTTGAGAAAGAGGAGGGATAAGCAAAAAAACTCCATGAGTATTCCAGTAGTAGGGACTTCCAGCAGATTTGCACAAGATGTGAAGGTCATCTTAGCGGCTCAGCTAGAGTATGCAGGAACCTATGTAGGGAAGATGCTGGAGACAAATGATCACTTTAATGACAATGGCAAAGGCATCATTTCGTACTGTGTGGGAGAAAGTAATGATATTCTACCAAGAAAAATACATGAATAGAAAATCCATTGACTGATGATATGTATTGGACCCAGCAGGTCAGATGGCACTCAACGGGCTACTCAACAAAAGCTGAGGATCCCTTGCACTACCAATGACATGGATAGATTAAAACTTTCAGGATCGCTAGTTGCTAATGCTGCCATGCAAGAAAAGAAAATTTGAAATTACAAAGACAGAATTACAATAGGAACATTGTAATTCTAAACATAGAGCCTTGGTGGCACACTGGTTAGAGTATAGTATTGCAGGCTACTTCTGCTGACTGCCTGTTGCCTGCAATTTTTCAATTCAAATCCCACCAGGCTCAAGGCTGACTCAGCCTTCCACCTGTCCAAGGTGAGGAAAATGAGGACCCAGATTGGGGGCAATATGCTGATTCTGTAAACTGCTTAGAGAGGGCTGTAAAGCACTATAAAGCAGTATGTAAGTCTAAGTGCTATTGCAATTGCTAACACAGAATGAAAGAAACATAAATATGATAAAGTTCAATTATCATTGTCATCTTAGGTGTCATTATATTTGGAGAGCTCAGTAGCAGTCTCAAATGGGCAGCCACAACAATTGAAATTACAAATTAAATAAATATGGTAAATATTTATGGTCCCATCTAGGAACCCTCTAATATGACAATAAACCAAGTTTAAGCTCCAATCACCAATGCAGAAGAGATAGTTGACAAGTTTTATCTTGTGATTAATCTGAAACTAAACAATATCTGCTGCTTTTGACTAAAGACTAGAATGCCAAAATTGGAAATACTGAGGAAGTTAATGTGGCCCATGTGACCTATGAAACCAAAATAAATGAAAAATGACTTATCAATTTCTGTCAATCCAAACATTTCTTAATTGCCAACACAGTCTTTAAACAACTAAAACAATGCCTATGACCATGGACATCACCTGATGTCTACATTTTTGGTACAATTAATGGCTAATGGCTAACCATAGAACAGATCATGTACAAGTTAAGCTAAACTGGAAGAATGCCATTCAGTTTACATTGTATAAACCTGGACGGACATACACACACACACATACATATACTGTATGTCCAACCATTTTTGAAGAGAACATCGGGAATCACTTTGAGATCCTGAACCTCACTGATAGGGAAGTAGAAAAACTGTAGAATTAACTTAAAGTAAATTGTTAAGAGTGAATAAAAAAAGACTTCAAAAAATCAAATAACAGAAGAAAACAAACTAGATATCAAAACAAACAGTGGAAATTGCCCAAAAGATTCAGAAAGAAAACTATAGTCAAGACAGTCATTATAAAAAGGAATTTAACAAAGACTTATGAAGAACTGTTAGATGAGACAAGATTTAACATTACAACATTTGTAAAGATATAAAAGGGGAAAAAACAAAAAAACAAGCAGTCTTCCAAAAATTCTCTGAACTCGGATTGGGTTCTTACCCCAAATTGGTATGGTAAAGAATGCCAGTGGACAGTTAGTAACTGATTCAAAAAAGGTCAAACAATGGAATATGCTGAAATTCTATACAGTAAGAGTTGTCAAGATCCAAGATATCTTAGAAAATACTTCCTAGTTATTGGGCCTATAGCACAAGGCCTTCAACTTACGACCACAAATGAGCCCCAAATTTATGTTGCTAAGTGAGACATTGGTTAAGTGAGTTTTGCCCCATTTTTGACTTTTTGGCCGTAGTGGTTAAGTGAATTACTGCAGTTGTTGAGTTAGGAATACAATTGTTAAGTGAATTTAACTTCCTCATTGATTTTGCTTGACTGAAGGTCACAAAAGATGATTACATGACCCCAGGACTGTCAATTGCAAGCCTCTGAATTTGGATCACATGAGCATGCTGCAATGGTTTTAAGTGTGAAAAAAGCAGTCATAAGTCACTTTTTTCTGGTGTTATTGTGATTTCGAATGGTTACTAAATGAACTGTTGTAAAGTTGAGAACTACCTATACTAGCCATTGAAATGAGATGAGCACATCAGTCATTACAAGTTGAAAAGCTATAAGAACTCATTAAATACCTAGATAAATATGGCAAGCAATAGAAGAAGAAATAAAAATCCCAACCAAACTTTGTCAGCAAATATGAAGAACAACACAATGACCATTTAAAGAACAGATGAAACCAATCTACATAACAATATCAAAGAAACGAGACTTACAAAGTTTGAACAGTGTTGAACAACAGCTTTGATTTGACACACTAACGATGCTTGGGATAATCCAATGCAGATTAAACCCTATTTAGAAAGGAAGATGCCAGGTGTTCAAGCTGGCTTTAGAAAAGGCTAAAAATCATGAAACATCATTGCTGATGTATGCTGTATGTTGAAAAAGCCAAAGAATAATAATAATAAAGAAGTTGGTGTTTTACGAGATTATAGAAAGAACTTTAATTGTGCTGATCATGTTTAATAAGTATAATATGGTTTAAAATTAGTTTAAAAAATAGGAATCAGCAAACAACTCACTTGGCAAAGAATTGAAAAAAGACTGTATATTTTCCCCTTATTAATTCAGCCTGAATATATATTAAGCCAGATTTAAAGGTTTTAAACACCTTTAAAGACCATGGTTTTAAAATTAGAAAGATAAGCACTAATAATTTGCATTATGCTGATGATATTTAATCAGATAGCTGAAAATTCAAATGAAATGTGATCCAATAAGGAAAGTCAAGGAGCACAATGAAAAAAAGGGCACTAAAATTAAATATGAAGTCCAAATTAAGGACAACAGGTACTACAACCAGGTTTAGAACTGACTATGAACATACCAAAGTGGTGGATAGCTTCTACATTTTAGGATCATCCATCCATAGCAGTAAAGGAACAAGCATTCAAGATATATGCCATAGACTAGCACTTGGAAGAACAGTAATGAAAGCCTTGGAAATGTGGTGATGTGGAGATGTGGTGATGATATATTTTACTTACAAAAATCAGAACTTTGCAGACAATATGGAAGTGAAAGTTGGACTTCGAAGAAGCAGAATCAAAACAGTATTAATGCTTTTGAATGTTGATGTTGGAGAAGACACCTAGAAACACCAAGGATAGCCAAGAAAACAAACAAATGGATCATTGAAGAAATCCACGCAATGTTCTCACTCAAAGCAAAAATAAAGAGACTCAAATTATCAGACATTATGCAAAGACATAACTTCCTGGATAAGTAAATAATGCTGGGAAAGGCAGAATAAACAATAAGAGAATGACCAGCAACAAGGTTTGGAATGGTATAGGGTCTTCTCCTTGAGCAGGGAGTTGGATTAGAAGATCTTCAAAGCCCTTTCCGACTCTATAATTCTTTAATTCTGTTAAGGTGAATGGACTTAGTTACAGTTGTGATAGACATACCGTTGGAAGACTCGAAGAATCAGGCTGGGGATAGATCCTTCCAGGGAAAATCTATCTAGGTGGTTGCTAAGAGTTGACAATGAGGGAGAGAGAGGAGAGGAAGGGCCAGAAGCTACATCAGAGAAGGCATATCTCTTTTTCTGCAGCAAAAAAGTGACTCCCTATTTTTTAAATAGTTCAACATTCTAAAATATGAATATTAATACATTCCAAAAGTTATGTTAATTCTCTGGGTTTACAGAATACTTGGACAACAAAAGAACACAATATCTGATATGATGTAATGCACAGAGGTAGAAATGCATTGACAAATGCATTGTAATCTGATTTGGTATTTAATTTACACGTCAGTAGGATTGCTTTTATTTATCCTGGCCAGTGTCCCAACTCTCCTTCTGTCTCACAGATTATTATTTTAATACTATCCTGAGAACACAGATAGGAAATCTACCATGATCTGATGGTGAACCAGCCAAGATCAGTAACATAATCATTCAGGGTGTCATAGGGGGCCATAGAAGGAGCGTTCACGTCGCGGCCCCTGTCAGGTATCTGTTTACCTGCGAATCCTTCTACCACGC
>BHFT01000244.1:0-51379 GCA_004320025.1 Laticauda laticaudata | reverse complement strand
GTATCCTTCCCTGCCATGCGCCATTCAAGCAGATGCCCATGTAGCAACGGCCATGCCCCACCAGCCCGCTCGCCGACAGATACCAGAGACTGATGGAAGTCCGCTGGAGGAACATTGTCCATCGGGGTCATCAATGGTTGGACATGACTTCGCAACTTAACAACTCAGTCAACAATGATTTCTTAAGAATAATAAAAACTTAAGAGCAGAAAAATGTCATAATATGTAAAACTTTCTATCGAGACCATTGTTAGCTTTGAAAAAAGCCTACATTGTCAGCTGCCATCCGAAATGACCCCACTAACCTGCTTTCCAGCTCCATTCTCCTGTGCAGGGCAACAAAAGAAGAGCTAGCCAATCAGTTGGGATTCGGGAGGTAGAGAATAGATGGGGGCAGGGCCAGTCAGAGGTGGGATTTGCCGGTTCTCTGAACTACTCAAAATTTCCACCACTGGTTCTCCAGAACTGATCAGAATCTGCTGAATACCACCTCTGCCTGGAGTCCATTTAAGTTCATGCCTACTGCTTCAGTGACTCCATCCAGCCACCCCATTCTGTCGTCCCTTCTTCTATTGCCCTCAACCATTCCCAGCTTTAGGCTCTTCTCCAGTGAGTCCTTCCTTCTCATTAGGTGGCCAAAGTATTTGAGTTTCATCTTCTGGATCTGACCTACTAAAGAGCAGTCAGGGTTGATCTCCTCTAGGACTGACTAGTTTATTCACCTTGCAGTCCAAGGGACTCACAGGACTCTTCTCCAGCACCATAGTTCAAAGGCCTCATTTCTGTGGTGCTCAACCTTTCTTATGGTCCAACTTTCACAGTCAGGCATTGCAACTGGGAAAACCTTAACTATACACATTATTGTTGGCAGGGTGATGTCTCTGCTTTTTAGTATGCTGTCCTGATTTGCCATATCTTTCCTCCCCAGGAGCAAGAGTCTTTTAATTTCTTGGCTGCACTACCCATCTACGGTGATCTTGGAACCTAGGAAAATAAAATAAAAAATAAAATAAAATAAAATAAAATAAATACAATAATAAAATAAAATAATAAAATAAAATAATAAAATAAAGAATAATAGAATCATAGTAATGGAAGGATTTTCTATTCCCCACTATCCTGAAGCTGAAGAAGCTTCTTGGATGATGCTTCAAAGTTTCAAAGATGCAACAAAAAAGTCCAGTTGCCTCCTGACGAAACACCTTTGGAACAACCATGACCTGGGCTGGGCAACAGCATTTTGAAATAAAAACATCAAAACAAATCTGGTCATCCTTAGATCTGTAACTAATTCTAGAATCGTGGAGTTAAAAGGGCCATTTAGATCTGGGGTCCCCAACCACCGGGCCCCGGACCAATTCCAGTCCGTGGATCATTTTGTACCGGGCTGCAAAGAATGAATAATTGTGATTAAAATATATATAAAAATATGTTNAAAATATGTTTTTAGTAAAGAAATAGTAAATTTTACTATTTTACTTTACTATTGGGGAAGAATTGATTTTGACAGTCCTTGAAAAAGTGTTTCTGCGTGAAACTGGTCCCTGGTACAAAAAAGGTTGGGGACCACTGATTTAGATAACTCAGGCTGACTCATTGCTCTGAGGAGGAATCCAAATTAAAGCATTGGCCAATGGCCATCCAGCCTCTGCTTGAACAGTAATGCAGGAGACTCCACCATGTCTTTCAATCAGTCCCATTGTCAGATTGCTCTTAACTGCTTGGAAATGTTCTCTTTATTCAATTGGAATTTGCCTTCCTGTAATTTAAACACCTTTCCGGGTTATTCTAGTTTGTCTGAATACTTCTTAAGGCATAATATCCAGAACCGGTCATAGTACTCAAATCAGAGTTCAACAAAAGTAGAATAAATTGTCATGGTGATTTGAAGCTGAGTTGATGCAGCCTAAGATTGTCTTTGTCAACTCATAATTCAGCATTATTCACTCTTGAAATAGTCATTTTCTTATGGCCTTTTGCCAACTCCAGATATCATAGTCTTTCAATCATTAATATGAATAGATTTTTTTGTTACTTTCCTTCTACGCTTACCTTGGCCCAATGCTCTATCGCAGGATTCCTATTTGATTAAAAATGCACATTTGATACAAATAATTTCACATCTTGTTTGGACCACTTTTTAAAAAAAGCTTAGAGTTGGACAATTATTGGGTTCAAGATCACCTGGACAAAAAAGATTAAAAAACCTACTTCTAGCTCCTTAATGACAGGTTGCATTGAACATTCTTAAGTATTATAAGTTACCAATCCAGCCTAAACTCACTGGGTGACCTTGGACAGTCACTCTCAATTCAACTTGCAATGATAACTGAGGAATTTTGGGAGTTGCAATTCACACAGCTTAAAGTTGCTAAGATTGAGAAACATTGACCTATGTACATGAGGTCATGCAATCTGATGGCAATCAGAAGACTCTTCTGTATCCACTTGGTGGGCTACTAAAGGTTGTGCTGACGACATCACCGAAATGGTCAGGCCTCCAAAAGGCAACTGTTAGAATTTGGGGCAAACAGCAAATCTTGTTTTGTTTTCTTTTTTTCCTCTTTTGGGTCAGTAGTGGTTAAGGCATCTGGCAAGAATTTGGGAGTCCTTGAATTCTAGTCCAACCTTATGGACAAAGCCAGCTGGGTAATTTTGGGCCAGTCAGTTTCTTTCAGTCCTAGAAAAGAAGCAATGGCAAACTTCTTCTGAAACCCTTGCCAATAAAACTGCAGGGATTTATCGGAGCCTCTCAGAATCAGAATCATGATTAAACAAAAGCAGGGGGAAAACTAAAGAAATAGATGCATCCTTTTCTTTTTTTACCTAAACAATTGGAAATCAGACCTTATTTCTCAGTGGTTTATTGCTGACACATGTTACAATTTCTTAGGTTCTGAAGGAATCCACAGAAATGGGGGTTAGGATGAAACGGATCCTGGAAGTCAGGTCTTGTCAATTCCTGCAGCATTTTGTGCACCAGAAGGAGCCTGCCAGTGTCTCCAGCAACCAGCTCTCAGTTGCAGTTCTGGTTACTGTCTTAAAAGGCTGAGCTCAGAAAGAAGCTGATTTGCCCCATATGTGAGAAAAGAACCAGACAGCTACTCTTGTACAGGCAAAACTCAATCATTTAGAAGTGCAGAAATCCGCTAACTTAATTTTTGTTAGACAAAACTGCCTCTGGCCTCTAAGAATAGGAAGAGGAGAAAAAGAAAATGCAGTTTGACAAATGAGGCAGCTGCGAGATTACATTCTTTGGCACGTAAGGGACGATCTCAGCCTCTCCCTGAAAGCAAAACAAAACGTGTTGTGAATAATGCAAACTGCAGAACTATCCCAGGAACTTAATGCATTTCTGAAAAAGCAGGAAAGGTGCCATCACAACAGTAACTCTTTTGCACCGGATTGAAAAAGCAACCCTTTCTTGCTGTTGAAATGAATCTTCTCTTATAGCACATGATTGATGAGACTGAACTTAAAATAAAAGACCCAATGACATCTATGTTGCCTCACAATCACCATCATCTTTTAATGACCCCATCATCACTTGCGGGGTGGAATCTGGGCAACTGAATGGAGCTAACAGAGTGTTTAATGGCCAGGTGCCCTGTACTGACTATGATGCATTCTTATAACCTGAAATGAATATTGAAGAATGCAGTCTCAAGAGCTTGCAAAACCAACCATTCATACATGTTTATGTGATCACAGCACAGAAATGGGGTGACTTGGGAAAAACCCAAGTAGTGTTGTGTGTGCAATTCCCATGCCATGGTCCTCCATGGGAGGCTGTGGCAGCTAAGGAAAATTAAACACCTGTAAATAAATCCGGTGCCTTATGCTCTGATACCGATCAGACAACCAACTGCTGAAATTCAAGATTGTGCCTTGTCCTGGATCACTTTCCAATTTTTCACTTTTTAAAAATAATCCCAGTACAGGAAGTCATTGAATCCTAAATCCTCTTGTTTCCCGTCCATAACTGATGACAAACCTTGATGTGGTTTGCTAGTATATGATAGGCTATTGTGATCCAGCTGATCGGCTGAGTCTTCTTTTGTTGCCCTGCCCAGAAGAATGGAGCTGGAAAGCAGGTTAGTGGGGAGGTAATGGGGATTTTGCAATAATCTTCCCCTGGAGTGGGGAGGGAATGGAGATTTTGCTGTATCCTTTCCCTGCCACGCCCCCCCAAGCCACGCCCACAGAACCGGTAGTACAAATTTTTGAATGCCACCACTGGTACAATCATGGCTTATATTGTATGTAAACCTAGCTAAATGTGTTTGTTCAGTAAGCCATGATTAAATAAGCTGTGGTTTAATGTTGTACATCCAAAGGGAGAATGAGAGGATTTCAGAATTTAAATGGAAAGGGCAGAGGGAAGAATGCACATATAGCATGTAGGCTGTTGGGTCAGAAAGATGCTCTCTTCATTTTTATATCAACCCTACATAATCCAGCAGGATATAATTCAAAACAGATATGGGATCAAACTTTCAGCTTTATATTGTCAATATTAAACCCTTATTTAGCTTGCTGCATTGTAGGAGAGGTTCGCTTATTTTTTCTGACTAACAAACATTATGAAAAGGCAGAACCTATTATGAATCATGAAAGCCTTTTAATAAAATTTGTTACAGAGTTGGAAAAGGTTAACTTCCAGGCTCTTTCTAATTTTGGACTGTAAAAAGAGCAATCTTTTATGAACAATAAAGCAGCAAAAGAAAAGGCATTGCTTTTATGTCAAACACAGTTGAGAGAAAATACTTAGTCCTTCACAATGAAACCCTTGAAAATAAAGATATAAAGCTGAGTATTTTAAGCTCTAACTCACTGCTTAAAGCACACTGAAAGCTCCTGATCTTATGGCAGAAACATTCAATTTTAGAGCCCAGCACACTGTGAAAGGACTAGATGGTTCATAGTCTTTTCATATCCCTTTTCCCACCTCCAAGAAGTCCCCCCTTTTTTGCCCTTACTCCCCAGCAATCATCTCCATTCAATTCGAAAGGAGAGTTATCCACACAGTCACTACTTTGCAGTATAACTATGAAGTCGATAAAGTGTGAAGAGAGTTTTTATGTGAGTGAGTAACCTACACTGGAGAAAGTCAGTTGGAGTGGTGCCGTTCATTCTTGCTTTTTGCAGAAGACTTCCCTCCAGGCCCTCCCTAACCATCAGCACCACACCCATAGGGACAGGGGTGGGATTCAAAAATCCCAGCAACTGGTTCACTGCCCGGTTGCTGGGTGGGCATGGCCATGGTGGCCATGGCCTACTGGAACTTCCGGGAGGGCTGTTTTTCCAACCTCCCAGAGCCTCCACATGGACCCTGCACTTACCTGCATCCAAAATGGGCCATGTGGAGACTCCTGGGTGGGCAGGGCCAGCTGTTCGGTTCAACTACCGGTTTGGCAAACCAGATGTAAATTTAACATCCAAACTAGTCCAAACTGGCTGAATCTCACCCCTGCATAGGGAGTAACAAAAATGACAGAGAAACAATCCATCCAATGCAGATTTATGATGGGGACAGGGGCCGATGGAACAGAGGAAGCATCCCGAGACCAGAACTGATCATTAGTCCACCTAGTTCATCGGCAAGGCCTTTCTAATATAATTCCCTTAGTGCCCACCAAACTCTCTGTATAATCTGACTCTTGAAAAAATGTCTCAATGGAAGTGACAGGACCACCCTATACTGTTCTAGTGAGGCCACATCTAAACACTGCATCCAGTTCAGGTCGCCATGATAAAAAAAAGAACAGTGGTGGGATTTAAAATTTTTACTACCAGTTCTGTGGGCGTGGCTTGGTGGGCGTGGCAGGGAAAGGAGACTGTAGAATCTCCAGTCAGAGGTGGCATTTGCCGGTTTTCCAAACTACTCAAAATTTCTGCTACCGGTTCTCCAGAACTGGTCAGAACCTGCTGAATTCCACCTCTGATGCTGAAGTCCTAGAGAGAGTGCAAAGAAGAGTTTCGAAAATAATAAGGGGTCTGGAGGCTAAATCATACAATGAATGGCTAAGGAAACTAGGTAAACAGTGGAGGGGAAAGGTGAGTAAGGGGCTGGGAATGTTTTTGGCTAGAATTACTTACGTTACTCCCCCCCACCCCTGCCCAGTGCAATGTTTGTTAAGCCTAATGAAGAGAAGGCTCAGGGAAAACAGTCACAAGGGAAGAGGGTGTCAATTTATTCTCCATAGCACCTGATGGCAGAACAAGAAGCAATGGATGGAAGCTCACCAGAGGGAAATTCAAACTGGAAATAAGGAAGAATTTCCTGAAGTGAGAACAATCAGTCAATGGAAAAGGTCGCTGGAGGTTTTCAAGAAAAGATTGAATAACCATTTGTCTGGGATGGTATAAGAAGTCCTGTTTTAGGCAGGGGGACTTGGACCAGTAGACCTCAAGGTCCTTTCCAGCCCTGTGGTATTCTATGAGTGTGTAGAGATCCTCAATCATCCGTAAAGTTTAGTTAACAAAATTATTGCCATATCATTCTATGTTGTGCACAGTATTTTATGTAAGCTTTTGTAGTTTTGAATGTGACTTCCAAAAATGAAAGAACTGTCATGCTTGTAAACAGAGGTGGTATTCAGCAGTTCTGACTGGTTCTGGGGAACTGGTAGCAGAAATTTTGAGTAGTTCGGAGAACCGGCAAATCCCACCTCTGACTGGCCCCACCACCTTTTATTCTCTGCCTCCCGAATCCCAGTTGATCGGCTGGGTCTTCTTTTGTTGCCCTGCACAGCAGAACGGAGCTGGAAAGCAGGTTAGTGGGGTGGGGAGGGAATGGGGATTTTGCAGTATCCTTCCCCTGTCATGCCCATCAGAACCATTAGTAAAAAAATTTGAATCCCACCACTACTTGTAAGCACTTGGAGGTTTAGCTGTGTCCACAGGGTCATCTGATGAGTGCTCCTGGTTCCTGTAGTCTGCAATTTTTCCTCTGAAATTCCATTCCTATTCCAAGGGCTTCAGAGACTCTCTAAAGTCTAAAACAAGGGTGTCAAACTCACAGCATCACAGCAGTGTCACGTACGTATCTGGGCGTTCTCCCCTTTCATTAAACTGGACATAGGCATGGCCAGCATGTGATGCATCCTGCCTGCGGGCCAGGAATTTGACAGCTCTGCTCCAAAAGGATGCAAATGTCCAGCTGTCTGCAAAGAATATAAATCCTCCCATGCCCCACTATCCTATCAGAGCTGAAGAAGCTTCTTGGATGAGAAGTGACATGTCTTCAAAAGAAAAAAAAAGAAAGTTCAGTTGCCTCTTGAAAAAGCACCTTTGGGACAACTGTCATGCTGGCTTTTTTTGAAACTGGAAACCTAGGCTACAAGAACTTGAAATTGTAATGATTTCATTTTGGATGGCATGATAACCTAGAAAGCATGGCACAAGTTGTATGCTGGCGCTGGAGTGTGATCTGTGCATGTGTCAAAATTGCAGTGTCTGATATGTAGGTAGCTTAATTAGCTCCACAAACATCTGTTACTAACCAGAATGATAAAACAAAAGCCAAATAATATTATAATACACATTAACCCTCCCTGCAAACACCTATGGCTAGTAATTGGACAAAACTGGAGTGTTTGTGATTGTACCAGAATGAAGCAACCAGAACTGGAAAAGCAATGATTTGGATCTTGTACTTTCCCAGCACAGCCTTTCCCAGCTTTACACCCATTTAGATCTGCTGTGATTGCATCTTCCAAAAATGCTCAAGGGTAATAGGCTGGATAAACCTGCTATGGTGTTTGCACACACTACACACAACTCAGCACATGATATACCAGAGGGAATTTTCATAAGACTCAATGGCTGAGTCACCCGAGAATAAGCATGATGAGGCTGCTGCGACACGTCAACATCTATCAGCTGAATTCTTAAACTGAGTTATGATTTGATTTAAAGACTTTTTTTTCCTGTGAATCCTCTTATAAAATACAAAAAGTTTTATTTTGTTTTGATTTTTTTTTGAAAAAGGAATTTATTGTGGTTATTTTCACCTACTGCTGGACAAGCATACAAATGTAAATCATTTACATACCAATGTGTTGAGCATTAAATTTATAACCCATCCTTGGTTTTAACATTATCACTGTCCTTTTTAGTGTACAAGTGGTTGAGAAAAAAAATATTAAATCATATTCACAGAATATACATGGTCGTGCAATCAAGAAGTCACCAGCTCTAAGCCAGTGGTATAGACACTGTCCCATTTGCTCTACTTCTGCTCCGGAAGTGAACATTTGAATCAGTAATGTCTTCGGCATGCTCTTCACTTTTCTTCTCTTTTAAATTGTTGATGAATCTCAGTGTAATTTCATCCCATTCCTCAGGAAGAAGCATTAGCAGGAACCCAAGGCAGATGAAGATGGTGGCTCCCAATCTGACGACACTAAAAATCACCTCACGTTTGAGGAGATCAACAGCTACCAGGAGGGAAAAAATGAAAAAAGAATGAATCAAAATATCCTTCCTCCAGTTGTCAACCCAATTATGGGGAAGAGAGACAAAAGGGGCAACCATTTTAATAATTTTTCAGTGTATAAGATCAAAGGTTTCCAACTTAGTGATGTTATTTTTGGATGGTGTCCACAATTATTGCTAGACACCATAAATCAATGGAAAAACAGACAACATGGCTGCTCTCCCTGAATGTAAGGGTTTCCCCAAGAATTGTAATTCAGCAGAAGAATCTTTCACTGACTTTTTGGTCCCTAATTCAATTTGTTAAAACAATTGTTTTCACTCTCTCACACTGAATCTGTAATATAGGACACACTGGTATCATCAATTTTGTTCATCTGAAATCACAGCAATGATAGAATATGACAGATGGAATATGGAGCATCCAGGAATTACTAGTTTGAATTAGGATAAAAGTCTGCCTGTCTCACAGAAATCTGTTCTTGCCAACAGCTGATTTGGGGTGACCATTGTGCAATATTCCTAGGCATTCTGACTTCTTGGAGCTCCAGCTTATGAATATCAGGAGACAGCTTAATAGCTAAGCAAACTATGAAAATCAATTTGGCTAAGGAAAGACAAAACACCATCTCAGCCAGAGCCTAAGGTGATGAGAGGCTGTTACTTCTTACAAGAACTTTAGAGGCTGATGGGCCATGGATCAAAGTCAAAGAAGTAAACAGACACATGCGTTTCATGTAGTGCTTGGGAATAATTAGTTAAAGCTCGGTTTCTATCTCCACTAGAATTTGCATATATGCTGAAGAGGTGTATATCTACTTAACTTCACTCTTAGCATCTCTCAGAATGTTCTCTGCTGGTACTGATTAATTTAGATTCCTTTTGCACTAGGATGGTAATCCCTTCTCTGTGCTATTCCTTGGAAATTTTTGATGAAGAATCTAGCATTTCCTCTGAAGAAGTATACTGGAGACCTGTTCCAGCAATACAGAAGAAACTAATAAATGCATTTATCTGTATACATTTTTTAAAAGCATTGCAATCCATCATTTGTACCTGCATTGCCAGGAACACTGAGTACTGTCCCAATAGATATTAAGATTGGATATGTAAGCACAACACCAACATTCACCAAAATGTTGAAAGCTGTGAAAGAAAAAGAAAAGTGAAGACATCTCTCACAAAATGACTAGTTCTCAATCTGCAAGGCTGAAATTAACTCATTTAAATCCCAATAAACTTATCCAAACCATCCTCTTTTTATGGTGTCCAGCACTTGATCTTCAGTTGTATGTATGTGTGTGTGTGTGTATTTTACAAAACGCTGAATTACGTACAACCAAATTTGTAACCTAAGTAAAAAAGTGGCATTTTAGTACTAAACAGGAGAAACTATTGGTTGGAGGTAGTTGGTACACTAACAGAGTAGACATGCCATATCTCCCTCTCCAAATCCATCATGAGATGGGCAGTAAATACATTTGATAAATAAATAAACTTTACTCCTCTAAAATTCTCTCCAATTTGAAAAGATGTCCAGAAATGTATGCAGTTGGATTTAATGAAAAGGCTAGATTTTCTTATAAATTGGCAAAGAGTAAACTAAAATTATCCAGAGATTCTGCTGCAAATAAAGTTGAAAGAAGCATTGGGATATTGAAACATTTGCTCAGACACATACCCAGCCAGAGGCCTGCAATTCCACACAGAAAGCCCCATGGCACAGCTGAAAATGGTGACCAGTATTCCACTTTGGTAAAGTACAAAATGACGGGAGTGATGGAAAGGAAAATCAAGTTGAAGAAGCCAAGGGTAGAAATGAAGTGAGCAGCTTCACCAAAGTTGGCAGTTCCCAGAAACATCTTAAATAAAACCTAAGAAGAAAAAAGGAGAACAATTGAGCATACCACAAGGTGTCTATGGGGATTCTCAGTCATCCAGGTCATGGCTGTCCCAAAGGTAACTGGACTTTCTTGTTTTTCTTTCTTTCTCTTGAAAAAGAACCCTTGAGGTATATGCAGAAATGCTCTCAGTGGAACCACATGACAGGGATCCATTGTTGGAAAATCCAGGTTCACTTTGACTTAGATTTTCTTTGTAGCTCTGGATTGCTTGGATTTACAAAGACTGATCTTCAGATCCATCTTTGGCCCTACACTTTCTCACTTATTTCCACAATGATGAATCATTGGATCTTAGGAGGTTAAGAAAAGTGCATGTTTAGGTACATCATACTGAAGTTCAGGGCTCACTTGCCTGAGACAAAGCCAAGATGAAAGCAACTGAATTACTTTTATCATCTGCAACCTGGTACCAAAGGCTTTGCAAGCTTGGAGTTATTGAAGATGTAAACCAAACCACCTTGAAAACCCAGCAAGGGTCTGCTAAAGGCCCTGTCACACTGCCCAAATGGATGCAAACATTTTTAAAAAGACACAATGGACGAGAAAAAATGTTCATCCGTTGTTATCCGCTCCTCAAAAGGGGCAAAACTTTGCATAACCGGAGCGGACCAACACGGAAAGGAAACGCGACCGCGGGAGGACCATAGAGAGCGGCATGGAAAGCGGATGCGAACGGAGCCCAGCGGATGGAAGCGGATTGAGAGCGGTGGCACATGCGCTAGGCTCCGGGGGGCCCTCAGCAAAGCGGGAACGTCGGAATGATTACAGCGATGCAGAGCGGACGCCGAGCGGATGAAGCGGATGCACAGTGGATGCCACAGCGATGCACAGCGGAAGCCGAAACGGATGCCGAGCGTTAATTGCGCATGCAGGTGGGGATGCATGCGTAAGCCCGCGGATATAAAGGGAAGCATGCCTCCCAAGCAGGTTCACCATTTCAGAGAAGACCTGCGTGTCAGATACATCGGAGTCCTCTGCCTGCCCTGCCTTGCATGCCCTTGCCTGCAAGCCTTGCTGCAAGCCTGCTGCCAGCCTTCTCTGCCAGCCTGCTCCCAGCCTCACTGCCAGGAACCTCTCCATGCCAGCCTTGCTCTCTGCCTGCCTGCCCTGCCTTGCTGCCAGCCTGCCTTCCAAGCCTTCCCTGCAGCCAGTCTGCAAGCCAGCCTTCATGCCTGCTGCCTGCCAGGCTTCCTGCCCAGGCTTGGTGCCAGCTCTTCCTTGCCAGCCTTGGTGCCGCTAGCCCTCCCTTGCCAGCCCTCCTGCACAGCCAGCACACCCACAACCAATGGGGAAGCAAGCCGAAGCCCAGCAACCTGCCACCATCCCTGGCAAGGGAGGACAGGCCACCCTCGCCGCCCCCTGTCCCTGACTCTGCTTCTGCTGGGGCTTCTGCCTGCTTGGCTTGCTCTTCTGTGCTGGAGGCTTCTGCCTGCGCTCTCCTGGTGCTGGAGCTTTCTGCTGATGCTTACTCTGCTTGTGCTGCTCCTGGCCGGTGTGCCTTCGGCTCGTGGTTACTCTGCTGAAGCTGCTCCTGGCGGAGGTGCTTTCTGCTCATGCTTTTACTCTGCTGAAGCCTGCCTCCTGGCGGTGGGTGCTTTCTGCTCGTGCTACTCTGCTGAGCGCTCCTGCAGTTGGTGCTTCTGCTGCTGCATACTCTGCTGAAGCTGCTTCCTCGTCACTGCTGGTACTGCTCGGTCCTGCGTCGGTCTCCCTGGACTTGCTCATCCTGCTTTCATGTTCCCCCTTGGGGGTTTTCCGGGCTTTCATTGGGCTGCTGGTCTTGCTGGCGCTGCTTGGTGCTTCTCTGCTGCTTGCTGTATCCTGGTCCTAGCTTGTAGCTGCTGGTGCTGCTGCTGCTACTGCTGCTGCTGCTTGATGATGATCCTGCTTGCTGCTGCTTGCTGCTGATTGATGATGGATGATCCTGCTGCTGCTGCTCTGCTGATGATGATGATGATTATATCGCTGCTGGTGATGATGATGATGATGAGGATTCCTGCTGGTGCTTGCTGCTTGCTGGTGGTGTGAGGAGGCAGCCCCTACTACCTGGGAGCCCCTCTGATGAGTGCCCATCTGGTCCTGCAAAGGGAGGAAGAGGTGTATGCGGGCGGGAGAGGAGGCAATACCTCCATTGAGGAGGAACACGAGGATGAGGTGCTGGAGTGGCTTGAGAGAGAATGACTATCTGTGGGCAAGAGGGACACGGCTGTACAGGGACACCAAAAAGAAGCAGCTGCTGGAGAGAGAAGGGGGAGAAGTATGGGCTACACTTTCTGAGGTCTCCTTGGCTGGTTGGAAAGCACATGCAACAACCTGGTACGGGGAAGTTTGCCACTGAAGAAAATCTGGCCAGGCCACGGTTAAGCTGTTCGGACAGAGAGACCTATGTCATGGCCCAGGTGCAGCTTCCTGGAGGTGTTGAGATCCGCCCACCGAGGAGCAAGCAGCAGCCCCTCTCCTACCCTCTCTCTCCGGGAGCCTGCTTGAGAGGCCAGTCCTCTTCCGGCCGAGAGTCCAGCTCCTGTCTCCAGGGCAGGTTTTCTGTGGAGCGTGCCACCAGCGGAGAACCCGCAACAGCTGTTGTAACCGTGTTGTGGAGCACATTGGAGGACTCCCTGGTGACGGTGGGAGAAAGGAAGACGGCGCATCCACCACAGCCCTACCGCAATCCACCCCCAGCTCCACCTCCACAGAAAAGCGAGAGGCAGACAGCAGAGGAGGGGCAGGAGCCCACACTGGTCCTGCTGGAGATCAGGGACACATCTGGAGCAGCATTTAGATCTCCCTCTCTCAGCTGGTAAACAAAAAAAAACACACCAACTCCTTCCATCCTCCAAACTGCAAGCCCTTACTCAACCTTTGTCACCAGAACCCTCACGGACATGGCGGAACCCCAGTACCAGGTGGTGAAGACAGGATCACCGAGCTGCTTCACAACCCTTCCAGATCCAGAGGAAAACCTGCTCCCACCCAGTCCAGGTCTGCTCCTCCCCCCAGGTTGATGTCCCTCCCATTCCAAGGCTTTCCACAGTCCCCCTCTCCTAACCAGGGCTATGGGCTACCAGGAGGTCCAGCAGCACAGGAGCGCCACTTCCCAGTCCAGCACAGAGTCATCGGACGACACCGTTTGCCACCGTTCCACTGATGCCACCGATGCCAACCCACGCACTGATTCTGATGCCAACAATGCCACCCAATGACACTGGATGCCACCCACAACACTGATGCCACCCACGACACTGATGCCACCCCACCCAGTCCCCACCAGCTGCCAGAGCAGACAAGCTCCACTACCACTGCTCCTTCCTCCACCCCACAGGGCCAAGCCCGGCCTCAGTACATCTGTCCTCGGTACTGGGGCTGACACCCATGGCATGGAGGAAGGAGCTCTCAACATCATGGGGTCTGAGCCAGCTGTCCGAGAGCTTTCTCAACACACTGTCACCTGTTGTCCTCTCGGGGCCAGGCACCCCAATGGTGCTTCAGACAAGCACTCAGCACCAGCCACCTCCACAGCACTTGGACCTTCACCCTGAGACTGGGCACACCTCCGAGTGACCAAGAGGAGTGCCAGAGACTGGCTGGCTGCTACCTGTGGACTTTATTTGGACACTTGACTTTGGGTCATTTTTCTTTTACAGCTTGTTGTTCAATAAAGTTTATCTTTGATTCACACACTTGCTTCATTTATTTTTTTAATAAAGTCTTGGTGGAAACTTTTAGAAATGGTTTAAGCCTTTGCATGCTTGTGGATGGTTAAGATAGCAGTGGGGTGGGCAGGGATACCTTTGGGATGGGTAATAGCTGTGGGATAGATAAACTCCAGTGCAAGCATAGTGGGACTGTATGGTCCACCCTCCAGGTGCCACACCTATGGCCTTTTTTATCAAATAACAATGTAATAATCATCCACACATGTCAACATAAACACAACTCTTATTAAATGCCCTGTTCATATTGTAGGCCCACCCAACATACATGGCCCAATCTCATCAGTGTGATGAGACAGGCTGAAGGAAGCATCCATTAAGCATCTATCATCCTGTCTTGCCACTCCACGCTCCAGCTGGGAGTTGCACCAGTGTTTCAGGAGGTTGCGCTGCTTCTTCCTTCACGTGAGCTCTGTTGGGGCCTTGCACATCCTCAGTGTCTATCAGGTTTTGCCCTTGCCTCCATTCCCCAGGCTCCATGTCCCCATTGCCTTGTTGTAGAGGTCCACGAGCCTGTTCTGCAAGATGGTAGCGGGTACACATGAAGTTTGTGCAGGATGCAGCAAGCTTCCACGATCCTCCTCACAGTCTCTGGGCGATGCTGCATGGTGGTAGGAAAGTACTGGAACCTGTTGGCCAGGATGCCAAAGGCGTTCTCCCACCACCGCCGTGCCCTGGACAGCCTGTAGTTGAAGATCCTCTATTCACGGGTGAGGAGTCTGAGAGTGTAGGGCTTCATGGGGTAGGTTCTGAGGGAGAAGGCGTCATCCCCCACGATGAAGTAGGGCACATCTTGCGTGTCGTTGGGCAGGGGGTCTGGATCTGGGAACCCAAGGATGAGGTGCGTTCCAGCCCCTCCTTGAGGTGACTGGCATTGTATACCTGGGCATTTGAAGCTGACCCGTTGCCTGAAGCATCGATGTACATGAACTTGTAGTCAGCATCGACCATGGCGAAGAGGAACGATGCTGAAGAAGCCCTTGTAGTTGAAAAAGTGGACCCCGACTTGCTGGTCTTGCAGGCACGTGCTTGCCATCTATGGCTCCAACGGTGTGGGGGAAGTTCCACTTCTGATACCACTGCTCTGCAACTTTCTTCCAGCCTTCTTCAGTGGTGGGGCACTGGAGGAGCTCCTCCATGTATTCTTCGTTGATGGCCTGTACACTTCTCTGACCACAATGCTGATGGTGTTGTGTGGCACCCTCCAGCCGTACTGCATGCTCCTGTAGGCTGGTCCCGGAGGCCAGGTGGCGCAGAGTGAGTGCCACCTTGAGCCCAGGTTCCAAGCTGGGCCGGAAGTTGGTCTTTGCCTTGGTCCAAACCTGGGTGTCAGCCGCTGCACAACTTCGTCAAACATGCTGGAGGCATCCTCATGAGTTTCTGGAATGCACGAGTGTCTTCGTTCCTCAGCTCCACCATCAGCTTGTTGTACAGTCCATCCTCTGCTCTTCTGGTGATCCATCTTCATACCCAGACGCTTCTTGGCCGCCTCTTTTTCGTCCCGTATAGAGTTCAACAGAGCCTGTAGATGGCTTTCGCACTGTTGCAGAAACGATGGTGCTGCAAAAAATACTTTGTATGATCCACGGTGGACATGACTGGATGCTGTGGAAAGCAAGAGTCAGATGAAGGCTGCAGAGGTCTGCACAGCTTGGGCTGCTGGACTGAAAGTGAGATCCAGGTGAGTTTGCTCCCCCTTTTTATAGGCAATATAAGGTTTTCCCCTATGTGTCCTTTTGCATCCTCTAGGCATCCTCTAGACATCCTAATATCCGAGATAGGTCCCTCGCGAATGTTTTTTCCATTTTAAATGCTTTGTTTCCATGCTGCATCGCTAGGCATCCGTTCTACATCCATTCTGCGTCCGTTCCGCTTCCTCCCTGTGTCCGTTTACCGCTGGAGCGGATGGAGTTGCGCGGATGCCTAGCAGATATAGCGGATGCGTAACGGATGCAGAACGGATGCCTAGCGGATGCAGACGGATGCATTGGATACATTTTCTGCTTCAAAAGTTTTGAGCAGTTCAAAACTTTCTGAGTGATGAACGTCAAAAACGGATGCTGACGGATAGAGAGGAAGCAAAACGGAGGCAGTGAGTACAGAACGGATACATTGCGTTAACCAACGGATGACAAGTGTTTTTCCTCCGTTTTACCATCCTCTTTCCATCCATTGGCTGCATGTGAACAGGACTTATGGTGCAATGTGACAGGGACTTAAAGAATTATGTGACATGCGTATAACAATGCAAAAACAATGTTTTCTCCAACCACCTCAAATTGAAGTGAGTTGTTCTCATCATACTGATCACTGGGGTAATTAAATATTTAAGTATTAAATGTGCTTTTATATAGCATCTGTTATAACTTGTCATGGTCACTAAATGAATGGCTGTAAATTGAGGACTACCTCCACTGTTTATTGCTGGAGTTAATTCCCTGCTTATATGAGTGTTGACTGCTGCCAAGGTGGTGTTCTTGTGCTTTTGTTTCCTTTTTAGGATGTTTTATGATCTCCTTTGAATGGTGTATAAATGGGACTTATCTCTATGTGTCTGTTGATAGCTGGTTTATTTGAATGCCAAACTTCCAGGAATTCCCTACTGTTTTTGGAATGAGATTGGTTTCCAAGTGGAAACTATGGTTAAGTTTATCCATGTGTGGTGAAATTAAGGAGTGTTCATCATGTCTTCTCTCTGCTAGTTGATGTTCATGGATGTGTTCTGCTAGCTTTCTGCCCATTGGTTCTACACAGTGACTGTTACAGTCCTTACATAGTGTGCTGTACAAATGATTAGGCTATTGTTTACTACTGGGTTGGTTTGTTGGTTGCTTATTTGATTAAGGATAGGACTGCCATACATCAAAGACATCTCAGAAACAGCTAACAGAAGAAATAACATGCCCATCAACACTGGCAGGGCAAGCTATTATATATAAACAGAGTGCAAACCCCACTCCCTTCCAACACTGGAGATGTTACTTAGTTTGGTAATGAAACATCTACAAGCAAACAACCAAACTTAGAGGGCATATAGGACTCCATAGCTCAATCCTGAGCCATATATGTTCTCATCTCTTGATATTGTGACAGGAACTAGAACAGGAAATCATTGGAAGCCACAATCAGATCTGAATTAATTACCTTTTCTCTTTTAGGAAATATTTTACATTTTTATGGGCTTTTACTAGATATTACTGCTCTCAAATACATTCCTGATTCCTGCAATGTTGATGCAGTCATTTGTTTCATATATTTGTTTTCAATGAATCGACTGCTGTGCATTTGCTTTTTATTTACAATGTTAAAATCTATGATAAATTAATTAGTATAACCTAGTAAAAAAGCAGTATGGAAATTATTTGTCACTATTTGGGTCATGATGTAAAACACTTAGGACTACATCATGAATTTTCGTTTGGTGAAAGGAATTTTTTTCCCCTCTTCTTTTTTAGAAGGCAATGTCAGAATTTATAATTCAAGTTTTGTGTGTGCACTGGTTTGAAACAGCAGAAAACTGTAATGTCAATTTTGGACAATTGTACTCTGAAATCAAACGAGTTTCTGAGGAGTGAGCACAAGAATGGAGCTGAACTTCTACAGGCTGAGTTAACTTACCTTTATTTTAGAAGAAATAGTTCTGATTTAAACTAAAAGATAATTGGAGAGATTAGTAAAACATAGAATCATTAAGAAATCCCAAGATCTCCTGGGGAATCTCATCAGACTGACAGAGAGATCATTCCTGAAAACTCCCCACTTTCATTGAAAATATCTCCTTTAGCTTTCAAGCTAAGGTTTTGCTTGTGTGTCACAGTTGAATGCCATAAAATGCTGGCATATAAAATAAGAGGAAACTCATGGATGCTAATCTTGTTGCTGTGGAATAATAGAGATTTCATTAAGACTTGATAAAGGGAAGCCAAGCCGAATCCTTGGAGGCCACTACATAATTATCTAGCTGTAACTTTCTTCAAGTGCTCAGAATGTGAATTAAGCAACCATGAGCATTGTTTTAAAACCCATCTTGCTTTGTTCATCTATGCATGCATTTAGAAAGGATTAAATGGTAAGAAAAAGACCTACCTTATATAGCGCAGAGGTCGAGGCAGATCCAACTGCATATGCAACACCAATAATTGAATCACCATGGAAACCATCTGCATAGGCCATCATAACAATTCCAGTGATGGCCATTATTGCGGCAACTATCTGTGTAATCCAAAAGGAAAGACATGTAGAAGGACTTTATTATGTGGAAAGAGCCATGATGAGTTGAGTGTTGCGTATGAGAGATATTAAAATGACTTGGGGACATGGAATGGGAACATAACACTACAACAGTCATGCAGGTTATGTATCTCCCAGAGAGGGACTATACAGCAACCTTGTTTTCTTTTCTTGAAAATCAAAAGGATTATTTCTTAGATTATTTTAGACAGAAGCCCATTCAAGCAGAATTACTTCACAATCAGATTAGTTTGTTTCACAGGTAGACAGCCATAAATATAACATAAACAAGTCACTGTTTATATTGGTCACTGTTGTGTAATCAGAGAAATTATGGCTTTATGGAGTAAGATTCAAAACACGAAACAGCCAGGTTCATTCATCAGCAAAATGCAACAGTGGAATAAACTTCAGCTTGTTTCTCGAGAGGCAGAGTGAAAAAACTACCAAATTCCAATGGTTCTAGTGCTATGTTAAATGATTATGAGTCGGGTACTTCCTAATACTTTGGGACAGTCTTTCTCAACCTTGGCAACTTTAGGATGTATGGATTTCAACTCTCAGAATTCCCCAACCATTATTGCGGGCTGGAGAATTCTGCGAGTTATAAGTCTACACATCTTAAAGTTGCTAAGTTTGAGAAACACGCCTAGAATTCTGATCAGCCACAGCCAGTATAGGCTGAGAATTCTGAGATTTGTCATTTGGTGAAATATTCAAGTTGGGGAAGCCTGTATGAAACCACAATTTAATAGTATACGAATGACCCAACTTCAGCTAATTGTGGTGATGTTACCAGTTAGATAATGCAACATCTCCAAGCAAATAACCAAACTTCATCAAGGACTCCACAGCCAATTCTACTTCCTCAACTCAATGTGTTTATATCACTGAGCCATGATGGCGCAGTGATTAGAATGCAGTAGTGGAGGCTAACTCTGCCCATTGCCAGGAGTTTGATCCTGACTGACTCAAGGTTGACTCAGCCTTCCATCATTCTGAGATTGGTAAAATGAGGACCCAGATTTTTGGGGAGAATATACTGACTCTGTAAACTGCTTAGAGAGTGCTGATATAAGTCTTAGCACTATTTATATCATGCTAGGACTATACAACATACTGGAGGATGCTAAAATGAAGTTGGGTAATTTGTACTGTATACAATAGTTCAGTACGTAATTAGGACTGAGTTACAATCTTAGTATGTTATATGATTCTTAGACATAGCATATTTATGTGAATGAAGCAACTGTGTTTTATTAGAATCCAATATATTCTGTGAATTCACCCAAAAAGTGCTGACCAATTGATCAAATTCAATATAATAGAGCTCTGTGTCATTAATTCAAATGTTCATACTCAGTTAAACCCAGTAAGAATGGCAATGGTCTTTAAAACAAAGCCTGGATAAGTTACTGCAGGGAGCTGAAACGGCAACCTGTTCCTACTTCCCTTTACTGATTCAAGCTCTTACTATCTATCATCATTTTATTTCTGGCAGAAACCCACAAGGGGAAAAAAAATCATAAGGAAGATTTGAAAAAAAAATCTCTAGAAAACCTCACTTGCCACCTTTAGTCTCTCTCTCTCTCTCTCCCTCCCTCCCTCCCTCCCTCCCTCTNGTCTCTCTCTCTCTCTCTCCCTCCCTCCCTCCCTCCCTCCCTCTCAAACACATATATTTTCCTCCAGCTTCTATTTTATAAAGTTTTGCTACATAGTGCCTAATACAATGTTTCTGTAATCTCAAAAGTAATACTTTAATACCCCAATTTGGTGTCAAACACTGATCATATCACCTAGGAAATGTTTGGGAATGAAGATATTTGAGCTGTCAGTGCAATTTACCTCCATTTTACCTATCGCACGCACTTAAATCATTTTTCAGCTTTACAAAAACCTTTGTATTCTATACAATATATCACATTTTGGAGATATTGAAGGATGTATGAAACAGTTTATGAATTGAGCAGCAAATATTATTTTCAGTTTTTAAAAGAAAGATCTAGCTTTAGATATTTGCACACAAACGACCCCTAGTACACGCCAGCATTAAAATAAGCTTTAAGAACTGCTATGTATTTTACCTCCCAGCACTAGTTATTAAAATTTATACATCAAATTAGAGTTTGTCTCTACTAATTAATTAACTGCAGGTTTTGTTGATTAATCCACGGATGAAACCAATTCAGGCTTGTCCAATTTACTTTTCTCTTTAATGAACACGCCTATGAATTAGATGAAGGGGATACAGAAATGTAAGGTTTGCACTATGAACTGAAGGAACGTATTTCATACGCAGAAGGAACAGACTTTCTTTGAATTCTAATAAAAATGATGGGAGCTGGGATTAAAGCAGGTCCTTTAAGTTTGACTCTCTTCTTCCACAAGCAGATTTCCCTCATGCAAAACATGGAATAGAATAAGTTAACAATCCAAACCACAGTGTCACATCTAAAGGGCAAGTGAAAAAGATGTAGCAAGTTTTTGAAAGCTGCTACGTGTCAGGTAGGTTAAGAAATAACTCATTTCAGTGGAGCCCAACAAATTTAAGCTGTTGTTTTCAATTTTAAAAAAATCATTGCTGCTACTGTCACCATCCTAGTAAATCATGTTCCATGAACCTTGAAGCACTTTGTGCCCTACAAATGCTTCAACTCAGAGGAATGCAAAGCATGCTACTTTCAATGTAAAGTTACAAGTTCTTGTGTAAGAATTTTGAGCTCAATGTTAGTTTATAATTCCACACCTAGCTAGTTTCCGGACGGAAATCCATTGAACAGACTAGCAGGTTTATTTTGGAAAGTCCTCTGAGTAGAACCTGAGTAGACTTTTCTAAAAATGGGCAATACTGCCTTTGGTTTGTAATTCATTGCGATGTGCACTACACAAAATGGTAGCCGAGGCATGGGTTGTCTTCATATAGAAAATTGCCTCTTTAGTTGCTTCTACATGTGAGGAAGTTGAGGGGCGACTTTCTCACTTTGAGAATGTGGGTGCATTTATTGGCCTAATGAGCTGCCCCGATCACTAAAATCGTAGTAATGTGTGTCCATAATACTTCTTTCAAAATGTGGGGCTTTATGTGTTCATTTAATTGATATTTTGCACATAATTTTGCACCTAAGCAGCTCTCCCTTTTTTGTATATGTCTGTCAACTGTCTGTCCTAGTCTCTGCAGTTTTCTTGGCAAGATTTTTCAAAAACGGTTTGCCATTGCCTCCTTGCTAGGACTGAGAGAAAGTATCTGCTCCCCCCAGCTGGGTTCATGTGTAAGGTGAGGTTTGTAGCCCAGTAGCTACAAAGTATAGCCTATACAAACCTGTATCTCTTATCTGTCCCTAATTGCCCAGAAATCAACTAATGCAAGGGTTTTCAAACTTGACAAGTTTAAGACTTGTGAACTTCAACTGCCAGAATTCCTGAGCTAACATGACTGGAGGAGGAATTCTGGGAGTTGAAGTCCACAAGTCTTAAAGCTGTCAAGTTTGAAGACCCCTGAATTAATGGAAGGTAGGTAACATAGGTAGACATTTATTTATTTATTCATTCATTTATATCCCGCTGTTATTATTTTCACAAATTCAAGGCGGCAAACCTATCCAACACACCTCCCTCCTCTTATTTTCCCCATAACAACAATCACCCTGCGAGGTGATTTGGGGCTGACAGAGAATGATGTCTTTCATGGCTAAGGTAAGACTTGAGAACTCATAGTTTCTTGCTTTCTAGCCTGATGCCTTATCCACTAGACCAAACTGGCTCCCTTATTAGTGATTAATAAAATAACAATGATTATAAGTCCAATTTTGAACTATGTCCAGGAGAAATCACCAGTACTATATAGATCTATTTGGACTACTATGTGCTCAAATCACTAACCAGGAGCTTTGAGATGGGAGAAGTCTGAGAAAGCGGGTAGCTAACTTTTAAGTGACTCAGCCTAGCAGGAAGATCATAGCTCAGAGCTTTTGCTTTGGAAAAATTTTCACTCGGCCCTGGTGTAGCCAGATAAAATGGTAAAATCCAGTTAGCCCTGGGAATCCACTAATTAAATATTAAACTTGTCAAGATCAGATTCTTAGTCTTTAACTGAGAATGTCCATAAATGCAAAAGGCCTGCCATCAATTTGATCAGATTCTGTCTCCAAATAATAAATGGATTACTAGAGAATTATATAACAGCCCAATCACAAACAGATTCTTATTGATATCAACACAGAGAACAAATATTTGGAGATAACTGATCCTGTTTTGTTTCAATCAATAGCCTCAATTAAAGATTTGCTTTGGCACTGATTGGATATTGTTAGAATTTATTCCCCATTCCACCAGATATTACTCAATACGATTCAATTGCTGAAATAGTTGTAGCAAAAATGGAGCTAAAATGATGGTCTATGCAGACAAGATTAATACAATTGGCAACAGCAGCTTTGTATTTACTGAAAAGTAAAGATGCCCTAAACATGAACCCAACTCCTGATCACTGCATCCATGCAGTGTTTCCAAAGTGATTTCCAACTGATTTCCCAGTCTAGAAAATAGATCTGGAATTCCCAGGTAATAACCAGGGCCAGACTGCCTTAGCTTTTAAGATAAATCCAAAGTAATTAACTGCTGACTTTTATTGCGCAGCGGTGCACAATATTTGAAACAGCACTATTTTCCTGCTTTTTCAACCACAGCTGTGCCAGGCAGGACAGCTGAGGTTGAAAAAGCAGAAAATAAAGGACAGGTAAGAGCCCGGGCAGGTGCATGGGCCAAAACAGCTGCAGACACAGAACTGGTTCGGCATCTGCTGCTCTTCAGAGCTACTAGTTCTATAGAGCCGAACAGAACCGGTAGCATCCCACCCCTGTCCAACACCCTGCTCAAGCAGAAACACCATTTCAGACAAATGGTTGTCCAATTTCTTCTTAAAAACTTCCACTGTTGGAGCATTTACAACTTCTGGAAGCAAGTTGTTCCACTGATTAATTATTCTAACTTCAGGAAATTTTTCCTTAGTTCTAGGTTGCTTCTCTCCTTGATTAGTTTCCACCCATTGCTTCTTGCCCTGCCCTCAGGTGCTTTGGAGAATANAGTTCTAGGTTGCTTCTCTCCTTGATTAGTTTCCACCCATTGCTTCTTGCCCTGCCCTCAGGTGCTTTGGAGAATAGCTTGGTTCCCTCTTCTTTGTGGCAGCCCCTGAGATATAGGAAGACTGCTATCATGTCATTCCTAATCCTTCTTTTCAGTAAACTAGACATGCTCAATTCCTGCAACTGTTCTTCATATGTTTTAGCCTCCAGTTCCCTTAATCATCTTTGTTAAACATTCCACTCACCAAGATTAATTTCCTCTCGGCCCTTTCAGCCAAGTCTTCTTTAAAATGTACCTTTATTTTAATTTCTGCTCGAGAATTCAGCTGAAGAGAATTTGCAAAAGGAAAGTGCTTTTCCTTCAAGTGAATTTAATGGACAAGAGACTTTCCCTCTCAGCCATCCTGACATTCTTAATATAGAGACCTGGAGTGCCAGTTATCATAATTTATAATGCTCTTGTTTGCCAGTTAAAGAAAGAAAGGTCCTTCCCATTTAGAAAGAGTCAGTTTGATCTAGTGGTTAAAGTACCAGGCTAGAAACCAGGAGACAATGAATTCTAGTTCTGCCTTAGGCGTGAAAGCCAGTTGGGTGGCTTTGGGTCAGTCCCCATTCTCAGCCCAACCAACCTCATAGCGTTGCTGCAGTGGGGAAAATAAGAGGAGAAAGGAATATTAAATATGTTCATCACCTTTAGTTATTTATTTAAAAAAATCCTTTAAAAATGTAACCTCGTTGAAATTCAAACTATTTCTCCAGATTGTGGTGAAGCCAGCTGCCTAAATTCTGTTGCACAGTAGTAGGAACCAGGATGGAGTTTGCAAACAAGGAAAAGAATAAGCTGCCATTCTTAATCACTTTCATTCAATTCTATGAAATTAAGTAAACAGATTGACATCTGGGATGCAGATGAAAGAGGCCAAAGCTTGCCTTGTCTCTGAGATTAGAAGCAAAGAACTAATCTATTTCCCACCAGAACCGTATTGCAAATCCACTCTTTTCTTTGTTTCAGATAAGTGAATAGAATTGCTGCTCTTACGGGAAAAGTAAAATGCTATGTTTGGTAATGCAAACTGAAAAACAGTTTCTAAATATGGAGCAAAATTAAAAATAATAAAATTAAGCACCACTATTAAGCACCACATCCTATTATATTGGCAAAGAATATGAGATTATATGAGTCTTAATGTTTCCCCGTTATTCTTCTGCAATAATGTCTCCCACATGTATTCCAAAGCAAGACACTGTATGGAATTATGCATTAATTCTTAATGGATTAATTGCTCGTGGCTGTTTTTCACAATCACCATCTGAGGGCAGCATTCAAGAGAACAGAAAACCAAGAAACAGTCATATGAAAAGGTAACCCCATAATGACAGTCTGCTGGACATGAACTCAAAAGAGATCAGAGGCGGTATTCAGCAGGTTCTGACCAGTTCTGGAGAACCGGTAGTGGAAATTTTGAGTAGTTTGGAGAACCGGCAAATGCCATCTCTGACTGGCCCCACCCCCATCTATTCTCTGTCTCCCAAGTACCAGCTGATTGGCTGGGTCTTCTTTTGTTGCCCTGCACAGGAGAATGGAGCTGAAAAGCAGGTTAGTAGGGTGGGGAAGGAATGGGATTTTGTGGTAACTTTCCCCCTGGAGTGGGGTGGGAATGGAGATTTTGCAGTATCCTTTCCCTGCCATGCCCACCAAGCCACACCTACAGAACTACTGAACCACTTCTAATTCCTTCATTGCCTGGAACTATTTCTGCTAATCCGATAATCCCCTCCGATTTAGAGTACTTAGTGGACACTTAACAAAAAAAATGGATAAACCCAACATGCATTTTTTGGAACATAATGGGTAATGGAAACCCTCATTAACAAAAGCTGTCTAGACCATTACCCTGACACCCATGAACCTGTCTTTCAGGACAATCCACGAGAGAAGGAAGACAAAGGCTTTGTTACAACAGAACAGGGCTGAGACGTCCGTAGCGGTCAGCTTCTTTAGAGCCAGCAGGTATAGGTAGTTAGTCAAAGTCCACAAAATAGAAAAAGGAGCGGTTCTTTTAAGAAAAAGTTTCAGTGTCAGGCCATCTTCACCAAAGATCCGACTACATTCCCTGAGGGGAGAGAAAAAAAAATGGAAACTGAACAAGGAGATATTCAACCTGGAAATAAGGAGAAACTTTCTGACAGTGAGAACGATCAACCAATGGAACAGCTTGCCCACGGAAGTTGTGGGAGCAACACTTGAGCATCACTTGAGACCTTCAAGAAGAGACTAGATTGCCATTTGTCAGAAATGGTGTCGGGTCTCCTGCTTGGGCAGGGGGTTGGACTAGATGACCTATAAGGTCCCTTCCAACTCTGATTATCTGTTATCTGATTCCTCATTTGAGAGATACAAGTCTCTTCGCAATTTTGCCATTTCACAGCAGCATAACTTTTAAGTTTTTAATCTTGCTCTTCAGTCATGCTTCAGAATGGCTGACCAATTATTTTAAAACATGATGATATGCTCACATGTTTTAATAGAATGGCAGGCAGATGGTGCTCTGTCATAGGTTCCACTCAATCAGAACTTACAATAGAAAGGATTCCCCCCCCCCCTGCAAATGTTTAAAACTAGATTAATTTCCGGAGTCTGATCTGGAAGGGCAAAGTATTTATGTATACAATAGAATGTGGTAAAGGTGTTTCCAGCTAGGATCTATAAATACTACATCAATCATTATTTACTTTTAGCCATATTTTGTTTGCAGTTATGATCTAAGTGAAAGAAATGGATTCAAGAGTGTTACTAATGGAATTTAAAATATAGCTATCTGAATAATAATTCACATCTAAATATGAAGGCAAATTTGACTTTTGATGTAGAGGGTTTCATATGTGAGAGAAAGATCATATTTTGTCAGAAGTCACTCAGGTTTATTCCCTAGAAATGTTTTTGGGTTTGCAATTTCATGGATTTTTTCCCCTAAATCTGAATTTACTTATTGACTTGGGACCATAGTATTTCCATGTGGGAGAATGGAAAAAGTAAATAGAATACAGGTAGTCCTGAACTTACAACCATTTGTTTAGTGACTGATTTATAACGGCACTGGAAAGTGTGACTTATGACTGGTCTTTGAACCACTGCAGCATCCCCAAAGTCACATGATCATCTCAGGGTCACATGATCACCATTTGCAACCAACCTTTCCAGCTGGCTTCCGACAAGCAATGGAGGTAGCTGGATTCACTTAACAACTGCAGCGATTTCTTTAACAATCATGGCAAAAACGGACATAAAATCAGGCATGATTCGTTTAACCATCTTGCTTAGCAATGGAAATTCTGGTCCCAATTTTGGTCGTAAGCCAAGGACTTGGGTATGCTTGGGTATTCTGCCATTTCTCCTCCTGAACATACATATTGTTTTGGTATTCTGAAAAGGTTGAGAAACTGACTTGAGAAAATGAAATAAGCACTTACACAGAAACTTTTCCAAAAGGAAGGAAGAGAGGAGGACAGTATGGCTAGTCTTGAGCAAGAGAGAAATGAACCAAGATGGATTTTGGCCACTTTGGCTTTTAAAAGTTTGTCCATATAACAGTGGCCTAAGGTATAACCACTGAAGGCTTGCCTGTGTCAGCATGGTGTAGGAGAAGATTGATGGGGAAACAGACTTCATGGAATCCTATCCAGATGGGGTAGTGATAGCATTGTGGCAGCCTGTCTGGAATGGAGTGAAGCTCGTATGATATGGGATCATGCTCAAGGGAAACATCTAGGACTAAGTTTCTCAACCTTGGCAACCTAAAGAAGTTTGAGCTTCCTCCCAAAATTTGCTGGCTGGGGAATTCTGGGAGTTGAAGTATGAAGCTGCCAAGGTTGAGAAGCATTAATCTAGGATAATATCTCGCTAGCTTGCAAATTTGTCATTCAATATTCCACTCAAGGTACAGCTGTTGATAATTTGCTCTGAATGGGAAAAAAAAACAACCAGCAAGCAATTGATCCCTCTGACTAGATTCTCTATTTAATCCTAGTTAAAATATTTAATGGAATTTATTATGTTGTAAAAAATCAGATTCAGCACTATTAAGTAGTATTAAGTAGCTACAATCCTTCAAAGTACCTGATGAAGAATAATATCTCTGTCATCTGCTACTTTTATACAAGAACACCAGCCCCTGAACAAGACACCTTTTGCATGCAAGTGCTATTTTATCACTGAACAATGATTCCCCTTTTCCTTTAGAGCTTTGGTTTCCAGATGCCAAAATAAGAAAAAGGCTAAAACTTGCCATCTGTCCAATCTGCCACAACTTAAACCTCTAAATAGAAATGATCCTTGGCTCCATTTGTTGAGAAAGGTATAGTTTATTAGAGATCAAGTGTATTGCAGTATTGCAAAGCCAGAACTGAGAATTGTGTGACAAAATCCCTAAGTCCTACTTTTTCCTCCCTTAACTATCTCTCATTGACCACCCCAGTGTAACCAATCAGGTTCAGGCAAGATGTTTTCATAATGGTCAGTCCAAGCACATTTTAGTATACAGCTCTCTCCTTCTTCCAGCTGGTGACCTTGAGGCAGAGTCTCAAGGAGATACAGAACTTACTTTCATTTCCCCCCTTCATTCCTCCTCCTCAGAGTTCATGAGAGGATCTTAGCACAAAGCAGCAAAGCACAAGCAAGCATAAAGTGGCAGCTGACATAGTCTCCAATGTACATACGAACATATTTTTTCAGAAAAGTAATAATAATTGTGTGGATTCATCAAATAATCTAAAACATCTGAATGTTTAAATTTTGGACTTTCTTTTGGATTCCTATTCCATTTTTTATAACACTTTACTTCATGAAGAGTTCTGGAAAACTCTCTGTCGGCCATGTATTGGGGTTCTTGAACACATTCTAAGAAAAAAAGGAGAATTTATTAGATATATACAAGAACGAAAAAATGAGAACACTTTCTGTTCTTTGAACAAATTGACATTGCTGTAACACTTTTCCCCAAATGCTTTTTTTTCCTTGAATGAAGAAAAGATGTCAAAGTCTTTTAAGTGACAAGGCTGAAGTCTAATCAAATAGGAAAGACTGCTAGAAACCTACCTGATTTTTTTGATTGGAGACTGCTTTTCCTGGGCAGTTGCAAGATGTCCAGAGTAATAAACGGGGAAAAACATAATATTCCAATTTGTGGAAAACCAAGTCATGAAAAATGGATAATCAAAGTTCTTGTATGTGATTTTGACAATCTGTGTTGTTCCAATCCAAGAGGATGAGACTGACAAAATAATTAGAAATCCCCAGAGAATCTTGAGAAATGTAGATGTACAAGACTCACAACGGGTCTGTGTGTGGCTCTCCTGGCTGCTGTTTTCAGCTTGAGTTTGTGTCCCTTCTTCTCCTCCTACAAACAGAGGCAATGAAGATAATTAAAGAAATGAAGGCTATGTTGGAGACCATGCATTGTCCTGGTGAATGAAAAAGGAGGAATCACAAGAAACTATAACACTTCAAAGTATTGTTAACATCCAGACAAAATGCATTGTTCATGGTGACAAAAACAGTGGCTTCTGTTTGTGTGAGTTTGGGGAGCTTCTGTTTTAGCACAACTGGAAGATGCCAAGATGGGAAATGCTGGCCAAGGAGAATTCAAGAAGAGAAGGAATTACATAATTTTGTAAATGCTGGTAGACTAGAAGAACATCATATCAGAGTTATGGGATTTTCATATCACTAATATCTGAGCACCTCCATACAAGTTTTCTGTATTATGTACTGTCACAAAAGGGGAACAGAATTGATGTAAATCTTTCCTGCGGTGGAGGAGAGAACTACGTACCTTGAATGCATCTTTTTGACATCACAGTTTGCAGCAACTATTTTTTTCCCCATCTATGATGTCAGTTCTTATATTTAATGGGCCCTTAAATAAGACACCCGATGCTGATGTCCATCTTTCCTGAATAAGAGCCATGGGGGCACAGTGATTAAAATGCAGAATTGCAGGCTAATTCTGTCTATTGTCAACAGTTCGATTCTAACTGACTCAAGCTTGACTCAACCTTCCATCCTTCCAGGATGGATAAACTTGACATACTCAGCACCTCACATTGCGCTGCCTTTCCAATAATATTCTTCCTTACTGTTGCAAAAAGGACAGTGCATGACAAGTAGAAGGGAATCACAAACCAAGGAGAAGTGGAGGAGCTGCTCACTATTTGTTGCATGTTGAGATCTACCTGCAAAGGTATAATCTGAACAGACTTAGAGCTCCTGGAAATCACCTATACTATTATTACCACTACTACTACTGTGACAACCTTTCTATGTAAATTGTTTTGTCCAACCATGATGATATCCAGCTAATTAAATTAATTAATTAGGAACAATTCAACTACAAAGGAATTTTGTATCTGTAAACCTTGTATAAACAGTAAAATAGCAATCCCATTAGATACAGCAGGAGAGACATGATCTAGGTCCCATCGACAAGAGAATGACATTGGCAGGACCCAGGAGGAGGGCCTTTTCTGCCCTGGCACTTGCCCTTTGGTACAAGATCAGAGCTGCCCCAACACTATTGGCCTTCTCCAACTCATTAAAAAATTGGCTTTGTCATAAGCTTAGGGCTCTGTTATTGTGGTGAGCCCGTTTCTTGGCTATATTGAATGTGACATGCTGAGAGTGTTCCTGGCTGCAATTTTTATGTTATTTGTGTTTTTAATTCTGTTTTTGTCCTTTCAGCTGCCCAGAGTCATGCGTATGCAATGGGCAGCCACATACATTTAATAAATAAATAATCAACTGGTACAAAGAGAAAGGGGAAGATCAACTGGTTCACAGAGAAAGAGAAAGATTTCTTCCATCAGAAAAACTTTGGGGCAAGCAAACACTGAAATTTAGATTCATTTCTTCTCATAGCTCACAATAAATTATTTGATTTCTGATCATTCCATAAAACAAAGGATTAATTTATCAGATATTAAACTTCCTAAATTAAAATATTGACTATTTTCATGGTTCCCTCCTACTGGTATTTGTCTGGTTCTGAGCTATCCCAAATATGGGGAAAAAATAATACACTTGCATTTTTTTTTTGCTCTTAGCCAGTCAAAATAAATTCAGAGATCAGCAAAAGAGGAATCATGAGATAAGAGAGTCACAAGGCAAAGGGGAAAAATCACATTTCTACAGCTTTCTCTCTGATTATTATGTTTTTTTAAGCCAAAGCCACCAAAGGGGAAAGCTATATTTGAGGGGGGAGACTTTCTTTCTCTGTCATACTAGTGATTTAAGACTGATCTTTCACCAGGATCAAAGAAAAGCCTTTCTCCCAATCTTATTTTTCCTCTTCTCATCATGATAAAGGTAGATAAAGTTAGTGTTCTGATGGTAGAATCAAGTTGTTAGTCTGGAGGTAGAATAGAACAGAACAGAACAGAACAGAACAGAACAGAATAGAATAGAATACAACGCAACGCAATACAACACAACACAACACAACACAACACAACACAATACAATACAGTAGAATAAACTGGCTTTAGAGGTCTTCTAGTCCAACCCCTGACTCAGGCAGAAAACCCTGGCCTATACCATTTCAGACAAATGGTTATCCAATCTCTTCTTCATTGGAAAGTTCCTGTTTAATTCTAATGTGCTCTAATGATGGTGTGGAATTAATGTTTCATCCTGAGGAGGGCTTCTCTTTGCTGGATCTTCTGCATGCAACTACTTTGCTATAAACATCTGTGTAAGGCCACATAGCGCATCACTTTTGCCCATTAGTTCTTCTTGCCTACAAAACCCCAGCATAGAAAAGTATGGACAAAGTGGACAATGGTGATTACAACCCAAGAAACCCTACCGTTCATCTTTTGGTAGGGCAGAGAAGGTTTTGTACCCAAGGCACAAATGGACTAGTGATAATCAATCAGGATAGAGCTGGAAATGGCATTGGAGGTCTTCTAGTCCAACCCCCTGCTCAAGTAAGAGACCCTATTTCATTTCAGATAAGTGGCTGTCCAGTCTCTTCTGAAAAACCTCCAGCAATGAAGCACCTATGATTTCTGAAGGCAGCGATTTCCCTGGTTAATTGTTCTCACTGCTAGGAAGTTTCTCCTGAATTCCAGATTGCTTCTCTCCATCCGTTGTTTCTTGTCCTGCCCTCTGGAACTTTGGAAAATGAATTGACCCTCTTCTACTTTGTGGCAGCCCCTCAAATACTGAAATACTGCTATCATGTCATTCCTAGTCCTTCTTTTCTCTAGCCTAGCCATAACCTATTCCTGCAACCGTTTTCCATATGTTTTAGTCTCCAGGCCTTTAATCATCTTAGTTGCTCTTCTCTGCACTTTTGCAAAGTCTCAGCATCTTTTTTTGCAGTATTCCAGGTGTGGTCTTACTAAGGATTTATGAAGCAGAACTAATACTTCACGTGCAGGGGTGGGATGGTGCTGCTTCGGACCAGTTTGGGCAAACCCTTAGCTCCGATAATCAGCCGGCTCCAAACCAGTTCGCTCCAACGATTATGTGGGCCCGCCCACCTGCCCCTGGCTGTACTCACCTATATCTACTCAGCTGATTCGCACAGGATGGATTGCCATACCTCAGCTGTGTTATTTCCCCGAAGTAACATCGAAGGTAAGTAATTTTGAAAGCTGCACATGTGCGCAATTAGAAAACTAGTTGTTACACTGGCAGCATCCTACCACTGTTCATGTGATTTTGATTCTATGCCTGTTTATGCAACCAAGGATTATATTAGCTTTTTGGAGCTGCCGCCACACACTAATGGCTCATATTTAAGCGATCGTCCACTAGGACTCCAAAGTCCCTCTCACAGTTACTGTTTTGGAGCCAAGTTTCTCCTAATCTGTACTTTTGTCAACTCATAAAATATTTTTATGGTCTTTTTAGAGTTGCCCACAGAAAGGGAGGAGGAGCAATGCAGCAGCTTGCAAAACTGAAACTGCATTCCATAAATGTTTTCAAAGATAGTAACTAGATGACTGAAGTTTCTGCCGTGCAAAATTTTAACTGGAGAGCATGATTGATGACTCTTGGCTGTGGATGTGTTCCATTGGAGAATATGAATTATGATACACCCAGGGGGTGGGGGAAAACCAGGGTCAAGGGTGACAATGAATTATGTGTCTCAGAGTTGGCTACACCCAGGCAATGCCAGCATGTTAAATCCCAATAAATACTTTTTAAGTTTTGGAAGTTTGGCTCGAGATTCATGATTTAAATGGGAGTAACTGCTGGAGCCCTGACATACTTGTACCTTTGGTTGTTGTTGTATAAAACCTTGGTTTTCTCCCCATTAGATTTCATTTTCATTTTACTCAAGTCTATTGTAAGCCTACCTGATCTGTCCTGCCTCTCTCCTCTGCTGTGCCGACAAAATCCAGAGGGACTTCGACTCTGCAACTCAAGAATGGGAGCAGCAGAATCTTCAGCAGCGGATAAAGGGGAATGCTGCCTGCGGAGGCCAGTCTGCGTGCTGGGGCAGTTGGCTCCTGGCTTGCATCGGATGACAGAGGATCGGGAGGCACCTGAGAAGAAAGAGTTTGCATCAGTTTGGCGGGTAAACTTCCCAGAAGCAAGAGATGGACAACCGACTCATCTTTTGTTCTATCAAAACATCTTGAAGCATTAAAAAATATGTGTGACTTAAAATAAACTGCTTGCTACCTGGATGAAAGAAAATGCATTTTGTAGTAATGGAAAATCAAAATTTGTCCTTTTTGTTTCCTATCTATCAATGTGGTTATGATTAAGTTAATGGAATAATTAGAAAAGGGTTCTCAGATGCAATAGTGTTATTTGTTTCTGTAGAAAAGAACAGATTAGAGGATCATTTCTACAAATGCATGCAATTATTATATATACGACAGTCCATGCGTTATAGAGTGTTGCATATGCACAGCTGGTAAAGAGAAATATCATCCTTGATTTCTTTCCATTGTGGCAGTTAAGACTCCAAGTGGATGTTCAGGTGAGGTTTATAGCTGCAGTTCTGCTGTATTTATAGCTGCAGTTACTCCAAGTTCATAAGTAAAGAGCCTTGGTTAGAGTGGTTAGAGTGCAATACTGCAAGCTACTTCTGCTGACTATCGGCTGCCTGCAATTTGGCAGTTCAAATCCCACTAGGCTCAAGGTTGACTCAGACTTCCATCCTTCTGAGGTGGGTAAAATGAAGGCCCAGATTGTTGCTGGCAATATGCTGACTCTGTAAACCACTTAGAGAGGGCTGTAAAACACTGTGAAGTGGTATATAAGTCTAAGTGCTATTGTTATCTTACTTGCAACAGAAATTTGGGCTCAACTGTGGTCATAAGTTGAGGACTACCTGTAGTATGTCATGTAGAAAAGCAAAACAAAAATTATACCTCTGAATAATTCTGCTATATCCAGTCTGAGCAAATCATTCAACCTTACTCAACTTAGAAACAGGGTAAAAACAGCTATTCTTAGTAAAGGCTGACTAAAAGGAGAAAAAGTGAGAAAGCAGAGTCATAAAGAGACCCAGTGAGTAATTTCCTTTTCTAATTCAAAAGCTTTACATTTTTAAAAAGGGAATGGCAAAACCAAAGTTACCTCTTTCCATCTAATATTATTGAAAATGCTTGCCAGGCAAAACCCAACCAAAATGATACCAAAAACATCCATTTTTCAGACAGTGAGTAAATTGAAGGCATCAGATTTCATGCCTGTGATAGAACTAGAATCTGGACTACAAAACCTTACAACAGACTTACATCTTTGGGCTGTTAATGTGCTATGAAAATATTTTATCTTTTTTTCCTGCTACAGACCAAGACAGCTACCTCTCCACAATCCAAAACAATGCTGCTTCCTCTTCACAATATTGTTTTTAGGTAATACAGATTTTCTTAATGTAGTTTAACTGTGCTTGGATCTCACTCAATACCGCACCTCATTTTTGCAATTCTCCCAAATATCTCTGGATTGCATTTTAGCAATTTGATAGCAAGTTAGCATTTTTGGCAGTGCAATGCTTGGGAGGTTTAATAAACCTTGTTCTAGTTTTCTTTTGAAAGGAAAGGGTGGGATTTTTGCCTTTTGACATAGTAAGGGTTTTTTTTAATCTCCCTAAACTTCAAGAAAAATACATATATCTGTTTTGTGTTAATATCCCAAACTTCCAGAAATAAAACTTAAAAACAGGTTGAACATTTTGGCTTCACCGACAGCCTCTGCAGGCTCTGGAGGCTGATAAAAATTAAAAGGAAAGCACAACACATAAAAATTTATCTACCTCTGGCTTTGAATAATGTACTTTACAGGACTAGTGTGAAGTTAATGTGATGTGAGACAAAAAGGAGAAAACCAACGTTTTCTACCAGGAGTATCTTAAAAGATGGGTGAAAGTTAAATAGAAGATAGAACAAATTATTCTTGAAAAGTTTCGCAGTAGTGGACATGGCTAGATGGGACACTAACAGATAATAGCTTACCAAACTGATTAAAAGGAGATTTAGAAAAGACATAAGGAAACACAGCATAGAATTAACCTGTGGAATTCATTACCACAAGACATGATGAGCTCTATTCAATAGGCTAGACTGGAAAATGAAGACATCCCAAAAGTCAATAGCAAAAATCACTTCCCAGGACTTTTATCTTTAGAATAAACAGTTACTACTCAGAAAATGGTCTTGTTTTATGAGCATTGTGTGTCTCACTGTTTGCAACTGTAAGAGATGGTTTGCAAATCCTTCTCATCATAATTCCTGATGCAACAAAATATATTCATAACTGACAACACAGGTGGATTCTAAAGAAAACTTGGGTTTTCCTTACTTTCCTCCTTTTTTAAAAAAACAAGTAAAGCCAATTTAAAGTTGATCTGCAAAGAATGTCCACATAATTAAAAAAGAAAGTTTGCATTTACACTGAGAATTGCAAAGGTAGTAAGTGATATGTACTTCAAGAGAATTCAGCTCAGGAGGAACTGGAAACGATGAGATAATGCAAGATTAACAAACATCGAACCAGTTGTCTGAGCTGTGTAGTAGTTCATTTCCTCCCATTCACATGCAGAACAATTTTAGATATTTACAAATCCAGGACAAATAATGTCAATCTTTCCCCCACCCCTTGTCTTCTATGTCCAAAACAGCAAAGGGCCTCCAGACTGCTCTTAGGAAAATGTCATTACTTTAGAGATTCTGATTTCTCTAGCAACCTTCTTCCTTGATGTTTGAAGAGCAAGTGCTCATGAATATTTCATCACAGCTATTAGAAAACCTTGGAAAACTCTTTCAACTACCCTAACTCAAGCCGTTGCAGGCATGTGCTCTCACCATCAAGGTAAGCTACCATATTCCAGCACATATTTCTAACTTTTCTTAATCCTATGCTCCCTATTACTCCCGGCCCTCTGGGAGTCACATGGCAGTTTGTACTGACAATGAAAGTGTCATCAAGGCCAGAAAAAGCAGTTGACTTTTCAGTCATCCATCAGGAGCATAGAAAACTGATATAGACAATTTGCTACTTGATTGTTAACAAAGAGTTGAAATTTGGAATGCATGAAAAACACTAGGTTACATTATCTCAGCTTAAGCCATTCATCTTGAAATTCTCTGGGGTTTCTGAGTTCTGTGTAACTCTTGATTTGCTTAACATCATTTTAGTGAAGAACATAAAATAGATTGGTTTTATAAAAACTCAGAAAACCATAAACAAGCAAACTACATGATGGCATAGTAGACTGTACATGTCAGCTACTGAGGCAGCCACTCTATGGACAGAAGGAGTATGTATGGCTGCAGTTGAGCCCAAAATTTCTATTGTTAAGCAAGACAATTGTTAAGTGAATTTAGCTCCATTTTACAACCTTTCTTGTCACAGTTGTTTAGCAAATCACTGCAGTTGTTAAGTTAGTAACATAGCTGTTAAGTGAATTTGGTTTCTCCACTGATTTTGCTTGGCAGAAAGTCACAAAAGAGGATCCCCTTGACCCCAGGACACTGCAACCGTCATAAATACATGCCAGTCACCAATTATCTGATTTTTGATCACCTGACTATGGGGATACTGTGACGGTCATAAATGTGAAAAATTGTCATAAGTCACTTTTTTTCAGTGCCATTGTAACTTTGAACGGTCACTAAATAATCTGTTGTAAATTAAGGACTACCTGTAAAAGAGAAATTCCTTTTCCCTGTCTCAATTTATATATTTGTATAATACACACACACACACACACACATCATATTTCCCCAAAGATAAGACCCTGTCTTATTTTTTTTTTGCTACCAAAAAAGGCACCAGGTCTTATTTTTGAGGGATGTCATCCACTGACTAACCTCACTTGTACACGTTACCCCCGGCCTCCTTTTCGCTGTCAGAGGCCTTCAGGAATTTCTTCTTCTGCAGCCGGCAAGGCTTTCCTGAAGGCCTCTGCAGCCAATAACAGAGCTTTTGATCGATCCAGAGCTTTATCAGCTCCAGAGGCCTTCAGGAAAGCCTTGCCAGCCTTGCTGGCTGCAGAAGAAATGGGCCAGCAAGTCGGGGCATGCAAGGCCTGGTTACAAATGTCCAAAGGTAAGTAGTAGGGCAGCTCCACCACCTCCCCATCCCCATCCTAGTTTAATTTTTACCCACGCGCTCTGGAGTGGGCAGGATCTTAATTGGGGCTTATTTGGGGGGTAGGTCTTATAATGGGTGCACATGTAAAAATCAAGCTAAGCCTTACTTTCAGGGTAGGTCGTATTTTCAGGGAAACAGGGTACACAAACACGTACACACACACACACACACACACCAAATGGAAAAGGAGGTGTCTTTTTTACCTAAACTTAGTGCCAGTTGCTTCATAAACATTCATGCAGTCTTCTTGGAAACAGTATGGAAGTAGTTTTCAATAGTCTTTTTCTAGATCCTTTTTACTTCCTATTCTAACTATGGTAATTATAAGTTTGAGTGAATTACTTGAAAAATAATTCCTAAAGGGCAAGCACATCGAGTTCTAAAGCAGAACATAATCAAGCTATGTTAAGGAGAATGGTTGGTTGTCTTGGTACAGCACGAGTTATGCAATAGTGTCCTGTAGCTTCCAAAAGACCCTTTGCATCATTAAACTGCATCAAGAAGAGTTTCATATTAAGATCATGGGGAGTAATAGTTCTGTTTTGGTTGAAGGGTACCTGGAATACTGTGTCCACAAGAAGGACGTTGAAGAACTGGAAAGAATGCAAAGAGCAACAACAAAGATGATAAGGGGCTTGAAGATTAAAATATGTAAAGGATTGGTTTAAAAAACAGGGGTAGTTTAACCGACAGAAGAGAAGGCTAAGGGATAGGAAAGAAACACAGAAACTTTACAAAGAGAGATCTAAACTTAAAATAAGGAATAATTTCCTGACTGTGAGAACTACTCAGTAGAGGAACAGCAGCTTCGGAAAGTATAGGGGCTTTGTCACGAGAGCTTTTCAAACAAAGGTTGGCTGGCCGTTTGTCCAGGATAGCCAGAGAATGCCTGGATAGGGGAGTGGACCAGGAGACTTTCAGGGCCATTTCCAACCCTATGATTCAATTGTACTTTCGTCAAATCGCACGCTATGTAAAACCACATTTCCCAATTTAAAGGTAACTTGTTGACCAAAAAGCTCCCATTTCTGTCAACACATTTCTGCCCTGCCATTCATTCCTCCTTTTTGGCTGTTGCAAACTTAAGAAAGACATTTGCTTTGTGAATTAAGCATTGGCCATCATGCTTATTTGTTACAGAACATATTTTGTAGTTCCTGGAGGTTTTGATGGCAAAAGCAACAAAGAACTTGCCTTGGGCCATAAACACCATATTGTAGTCCCCTACCTTTCCACTGATTCCAGTGCAACTTATTTTTTTAACAAATCTGTTAGGATCCACCACAACAGGATAATCATGAATCAATTTAGCGGTCTCCTGTTTGAGCCGGGGGTTAGATTAGAACAGCAGTCGCCAACCTTTTGGACCTCAGGGACCACCAAACTCATAATTTTAAATCCCGCAAACCAGAGACCCTGGAAAAATCCCCAAAAAAGTCTGCAGGAAAATTCCCCACCTTGTTTTCCTACTGATTGATCATTCTTTATTTGGGATCGCAAGATACCGTCTCCAGCTCCATTCTCAGGGGGAGAAAAAGAGACAGAGACTTTTGGCTTCATGCAAGGAAAGCAGCAGAGGTCTTTCTTTCTCTCCCCAAATGCCGCCAGAAATTCAATCTTTGTGAGACTTGTCACGCCAGTGCAGCTTCTTGGAGCAGGATGCATTGCTGTGTCCCAAAGACTCATTTCTGGTGGAGTTTGGGGGAGAGAAAGAAAGACTTTTGCTGCTTTCATTGCATGCAGCCAAAAGCAGCAGAAGAAAGAAGCGGAAAGAAGCAGCCTGGTGGCTAGGCCAGGCATGTGGGGCGAGTGGGGCAAGTTCCCTCCCTCCATCCTTCCCCCCCCCATTACCTTGCATTTTTCGCAATGCAAGTGATGCAAGCCTTGTGTTCCAATGGGCCATGTGGGAGGCGCAGCCTTGTGTTCCCACACAGCCTGGATTAATTGCTTTGGGGGATGCTTTGAGGGTGACATTTCTCTGCAGACCACCAAAATTTTCTTATGGACCACCAGTGGTCCCCAGCCCACTGATTGGTGACCACTAGACTAGAAGACCTTTAAGGTCCCCTCCAACTGCGTTATCCTGTTTTATTACAAGTAACTCCTTGAGTTATGGGTGCAGTTGAAAAAGATGTGCAGCTGTGCTTATTTCTGTCCTTGTGGCCTGCCCTCACTTTCTTTTCTATTTCTCCTGCTCCGATGCCTAGCTGGCCACTGTTTGAAACAGTACAGTCAGCTAAATGAGTATAGGCTAAGTCTGATCTAGCAAGCAATTGCTGGCATCACTGTGCTAATTCTTGCTAGTCTGCCCATCAGACCAAGAAATTAGCAGAGTTAGACATAAACAGCACAGTTCAAATGGAGAAAAGACTGAGGATCATTGCAGCACACAATTTGTTCTTTTTTTTATTTCTACATAAAATCTTTAAATTACACAATTCTAGGTTATATTGCAGAGATGTTATAAGGACCAATTTATTTAACAACTTTAAGACCACTCTATTTAAGAATATCATTTTTAATGCCATTTTCTGCTTTAAACATTTTAAAATTTACTTGGAAGCTATCAAACCTTACCAGTCCAAAAGATTCAGCTACTAAAGTTATTTCTTCTTCTAAATCCTGACCAGGCTTGTGCTTCTCCAGAGAATTTACAACCCTTGGAGCAACAGCAAGCAAGGCCCTGCCTGCAATCTACTGAGGTGGTACTGACGTTAAATAAAACAGGACCTCATATAATAATGCGACCACATAGGAAGGAAGAATTAAATCACAATTATCATGAACTTTAAAAATCAAAACCCATCTTAAAACTCAAGACCAAAACTAACCCAGAACCTTTCATATCTGGTGTAAATATGATGCTCATTTATTTTAATCAGACATAACATGGAACCCTAGAATAATTTTTATTCTGGAAGAATCTTGGGACTATGCTTCCTTTTTTCACCTTCTATGAACAGTACAACAGCACCTTCTATGAACAGTTATCTCATTGCTTTTACTAAATCATTGCTTGCAATACAAATTAACTAGCTATGAGTTGTGCTTGTCACAAAAACAAACAAACCCCAGTGCTGTAAACCAGACTCTGTTGTTAAGTTTGAACTGGAAGTATCCTGAATGACTCTGTGGCACCAATGCTGGTGAAAAGTTCAGTTTTTCTAAATGTTAAGCTTTTTTTTAAAGTTTACATAAGCTTCTCTTACTAAATTTTACTACAAGCCTCCCTGATCCAGCATCTTTGATATATTTGCTTTCAGCCCTACTTCACATCTTCTGGGAAAATCAGTTTTAACTTCAGCCACCAGGGAATCCTATGGACTATGAGTTCTGTACTACATTTATGTAAATCCATCATGTCATCTTATATTTAGCCTCTCTAGAACATTGCTCATGGTACTCACTGTTGTAGCAATTACAGTCAAGGGACACTTCCTTGCTGAGGATAGGGGAGCAACTTTAAAGGGGAAAATGGATCCCTGAGCAAAAACAATGCCAACTTGATCCTATGCCAAAAGCCCAACTATGAATACCAACCCATTGTCAGTAATTGCCAACACTGCTTTAAGTGGCATTTGACAGCCTCTCTTGCTGTCAAAATTGCTCAAATCTCTGGCATTGGAGGACAATCCTCCTTTAGAGAAGTCTGCAACTGTGTGCTAAAAAGAGCAGTGAGAGGACTAATAAACATAACCAATAGACACACCTGCAAACAGGTGATATAGAAAGTACCTGCTGGATGAAATCTCTCCGCTCCTCTGAGTAATTGCCTGCCTTCAGATTTAAAGCAGCATAAAAGTCATTGATTGCTAGGTTGTTGAAGGAAGACTCTTGATTCCCCCCCCCTTTCAAATTAATGCTATTTTAAACTACAAACCCTCCAAATAAGAAGCTAATCCTCAGAGATTGTCGTGACACAATACAGCATTTCAAACAGAGAAAAATGGAAAGATTTTATACTGAAATACTATTGGATGACACAGGCAGACTGGGAGAGCTGGTTTAGTACTTTGCAAACTAGCAATGAAAGGCAACCAACTTTTCCTCCCTCAGCTGAATTTCTTTCCCCCATAAAACAGTTTTTATACACCATAAAAGCCAGACATTAGGGGGCTGTTAAACACAATTTTTTTTAAAAAAAAATCTTTTAGTTACATTTTCAAACATTTTACAAATAGTCTTCAGTCATCTTTCAAAGGAAGAGATGGGCTCAAAAAGAAACATGAAAAAAAGAGAAAGAGAGAGAGAAAACAGAACGGCAGCTAATTCCTTTCTTAAGGTAAGGATAACAGGAGGAAAATAAAATTGCATTTACCGTCTGATCTAGGTGAATTTAATGTGGAAAGACTGAAAGGTTCTAATGGTGCCACTCTCGATGTATGTTTCTTCATTCTCTGGAAATGTCCGCTCGCAGATGTTATGTTCTCTTCTCCGCATTTTCCCTCCACATTGTTTTTGGTTGCCCCCCCCCAATATCAAAAGGTACCTCTCTGTTGTGTCTAGAGACAAGATGCTGTTCAGAAGATGCTGCAGCAAGCTTGGAGGGCAGATCTACTGTTTCCCGGGGAAACCATTTGCAACACATGCAAACAATGCTTGACCTCAAAGCCAATACTTTTCTCTTGCATTCGGTGTCAGTCTGACACAACCAGCGCTTCAGAAAACAATACCCTACACGTATTGCCAAATATACCTTCCTTCAACTTCTAAGACGGAGTAAACTCCTCCTGAAAGGCAGCACCTTTTGACATGAAATGGTACTCCTCTCTATGCCCACAAATCAGGCACACAATCCTTTGGAGACAACAGCAGGGAAAGATGCAATTTACTGCTACTTCATGCTACGAAAACATATGAGGGGTTATGTGGGCTGCATCTACTAAACTTGCAAACCTTTCTCTGGTCTGATACTGGGAGGGGAGGTTGGAGGGAAAGGGGGGAGGCTTTCTGCTGTTTAGTCAAATATAATGGGATGGGAGGGAAATCTTGAAAACCAGCACTGCATCAAAAAAACCCAGCTAACGGTACTGAGAGGGATCTCATAACGTGAAATAAACCCCACTGCGTTTTCAGCTTACCAGAAATTTTTTTTCCCCAGGGACAGCCAAAACAAGACCATTATTACAAAGGGTGGGGGGAGGACTAAATAATCATTAAAAGTATGATTAGTTACAAAGGACTAGAGAAGTTTCTGATTCTTGTAATTGTATGAATAAAAAAGACCATTAGCAAAGGTAAATCTTTGTTATGTAAGAAAAAAAGAACAAACCATCTCTTTCCTTCAAGGAGTCCAGGGACAACCTATGATTCTCAGCAACACTGCTATTCTCCTGCAATGTTACCTTTACAACAATAGCAATAGCACTTAGACTTATAAGTCACTTCACAGTCCTTTACAGACCCTCTCAAAGCGATAAACAGAGTCACCATATTGCCCCCAACCATCTTTAGTTTACCAATGAGGACCTCATTTTATCTTCCATCCTCAGAAGGATGGAAAGCTGAGTCAACCTTGAGCTGGCCAGGATTGAAGGAATCAAACTCCTGGCACTGGGAGAACAGAGTTAGCCCACAATACTGCATTGTAACCACTGCACCACCACAGCTCTTACAATACTGTCAGATAAGTCAGTGACAGTCAGTATCTGAATCAAGGTCATCAGGCAAGCAAGAGTAGCTTACATGTCTGCATATCCAACATGGTACCAGCTTGGCAACCTTGCTTTTAAGTGCAGATAATCCTTGACATACAACAGTTCATTTAGTGACTGTTAGAAATTACAATGGCACTGAAAAATGATTTATGACAGTTTTTCACACTAATGACTGTTCCAGCATCCCTTGGCCACATGATCAAAAATTGGACGCTTGGCAACTGACTCATATTTATGACAGTTGCAGTGTCCCAGGGGTCATATGATCAGTTTTTGTGACCTTTTGACAAGCAAAATCAATGAAGAAGTCAGATTCACTTAACAACCATGTTCTATCTTAGCAACTTCAGTGATTCATTTAACAACTGTGGCAAGAAAATGGGCATAAAATTCACTTAACAAATTCACTTAGCAATAGAAATTTGGGGCTCTATCAAGGTCGTAAGTCAAGGATTACCTGTACTTCGTCTTTTAATTCATAATTTGTGATATGGGAAATTAGCATACTATTTCTAAATTAGCCGTAAGATGTTTCCAGGCTCACATAAATCCCACATACTCTTAGGAAAAAAGAATAACTGTTGTCTAGTGTTTGGAAATGATTCCATATGTTCTGGATAAAGCCAAACATTAGCTGAGATGGTCAAAAGCAACCTGGGAAATTAGAGCTGAGAAAACTCATAATTTGTTCATGCTTGCTATGGCCATAATTTAAGATTGTAAAATACCTTCAACATTACAAATACACCTGAACAGAAATTTAAACTCAAGATTCCATGCCTAATTAAAAACCTTTGCTACCCCTACAAAGACAACCAATGCTCAATTCCTTGAAAGAAAGTACCACTGAACTACACCCACATCTACTAAGGTTTCCTCATTCACAGATTATTTTTAGAGGCTTCAGGTAAAGTTGTATTCCATTTACAATCCTCCCACACTTTTTCCACACTACCAACTTCACTACTAAGTTTTATCTTAATTTTTATCTTAATTTTATCTTAAATTTTACAAGCTGTCTTCCCATTCGTCTCCCCTTCTTCAGGAAGGTAAGGCATGCTAAGAGTTCAGGAAGTGTTTCTGATGCCAGCTATCATTTACTCTGCTGTCTCTTGTCTTCTGGACTAACAATAAACAGTTCTTCCTTCTTCATGATAACTCTTCAGAGACCTGAAGTCAACTGTCATGTCTCCCTGCAGTCTTTTCTTCTGTCTTCAACATATATCTAATACTGCAACTTCAGCATTTCTTAGCAGTTCCAATATCTAAAGAGCTACCACAGGGAAAACAGGATCAATCGATTCTCCAAAGCGCTTGAAGGCAGGACAAGAAGCAATGGATGGAAACTAATCAAGGAGAGAAGCAACCTAGAACTAAGGAGAAATTTCCTGTCAGAACAATTAATCAGTAGAACAACTCACTTCAGAAGTTATAAATGCTCCAGCACTAAAAGTTTTTAAGAAGAGATTGGACAAACACCTGTCTAAATGGTATAGGGCAGGGGTCCCCAAACTTGGCAACTTTAAGACTTGTGGACCATAAGTATAGGGGTTCCTGCCTGAGCAATGGGTTGGACTAGAAGACCTTCAAGGTTCCTTCCAACTCTGTTATTCTGTTACATTTTTCCTCCCAGATATTCACCATCTTTGTTGCTCTCTTCTGGATAAGCTCTCACGTTAAAACTCTCATAAATACTTCATGCAGACAACTTGTTCTGACAATAGTCAGGAATGTTTCTAAATGCATAGGAAATCAAGATCAGGATGAATTCCTCACCAATTTAGCCTGAGTTTTGCTTGAGTTGACAATCTCACTATTTTGCTTTATTTCATAAAGTGTGTTCCTATGATCTCTGTGGGTCTCCCCAAATCCTCTCAGGTGTCCATGAAACCAAAATTATTTGCCAGTCCAAGTTTAAAAACAATACAATATTAAAATCTATCAAAGAATCATGAGAAGTGGTAGTGGCAGGAAATATACCCATTTTAATCTTTAACATAGTAAATATAACTCATATAAATCAAAGCTCTTTTGGGGTCCTCTGTCATTTTTAAAAGTGGGAAGGGGTTCTGAGAAGAAGAGGTTTAAGAAATACTGTTATAATTTATAGCTGACCTTGGGAAAAGAGAAATATTGAATGAGCCATTAAGAGAAGACTTATAGATTTTGATATTGTCTATGGAGATCCTCAGTCATCCAGGTCATAGTTGTCTCAAAGGTGCTTTTTTCAAAAGGCAACTGGACTTTTGTTTTAGGAAGAAGATGATGTTTTGCTTCTCATTTAAGAAGCTTCATCAGTTGTGAAATTGGCGGGAATGGAAGGATTTTTTTTAGTGGAAGATGAAAGAGAGAAGATTGGACAGGTTTTCAAGGTTCTATTATTCAATATTCCTGTAACCTTTGCTGTGCTCCTTTCTTGGCCCTGTCTACCTTGGAGGGCTGACATCAAACTTGAAAACAGCCTTCTATGTTAATATGTGTGGAGAACCAAATTATCAGTCATATAATATTTCATAATGGAAAACATATGCACAATCATGGATACTGTTCTGTATATAGAATAGTAGACTCCTAATACAGGATTCTGATTGGCTAAAAAACCTGAATGGGATTGGTTCAGATAGGAACCAATGCACGGAGCTGCTCAACAAGTGCGCAAAACTAAACCTGTCATTGGCTACAAGCCGCAAAGGCAAATCCTATAAAAAGGCTGCCGGGGCTTCGAGACCAATTGTTTCCGTTCTCAACTGCTGTAAAATAATAAAGAAACCATATGTTTCGTTGTTGAACGCACGGGAGTCATACCCCTCAGCGTTCTTCCACGCGAAGAGAGGCAACACTGGCGATGGAAGGGAATGGGATCATCTGACGCGAGACCGAGCAACGCGCGTACAAAGACCAAACTAGACGAAGGAACAATGGCTAGAAATACGGCGCCACCCAACCCTCAATCGCGAATGAGGAAGGATTGGGAATCCTACGTAGACCCGTTGGTCCAGATTGTGATTATAGGAAAAAGTAAAGAGAACTGGGAAGAGAGTCAGGTCAGACGCCAGCGTAAAGAGGGCTTGGTGTTCTTGACACTATGCGGGGCCCCACAAATCTTCAAAAATGGCGCAAGGCTTGGACGAAGCCCCGGAGGATGGTGAAACAATTGACTTGGGACCAGGAGCTCGCAAAGTATATGGACTAAAGCTCACTACGCACCGGTGTGGTCTTTGACCCCTCGTAGATGCGGCGCAGGCAGTTAACGTAGAGATGTTCTTGGACTCGCGTTTTGGGTGTTTGTTGTGTTTAGGCCGGTACGTGCTGTATGCGTGTTTAGAAGATAGATGGGTCAAACCTTGATCAAAGCAGCAGCGAAGTTTATCCCAAAACTGAGAGCTCAGCGAAAGAAAGGGCGAAGACCATCGCTGATTTTTTGGCAGCGCCCTCCACAGATATGGGGGAAGCGTTGTGACATTTCTAAAAATTTAGCATGAAGCGTATCTGCTGGGAATCGAGTAATACTGGTTTAAGAATCTCTAAGACAGAGCAAGCCTGCTAAATAAAATGCTCAATATGTATACCCTAGTCATAGTCCGAAGCCATCCAGAACTAGGCCACAGCCGCTGACCGTGAACAAAATCGGCAGTCGGTCAAAATTGAAAACATGCATGAAGCACGAACAATGATGAAACGAACCTGGCGCAGAGGAGAGAAACAATGATCTCCATCCAACCCACTCCACCAGCGAGGAATTGCACCGAGACGTCGTCAGAATCCGGGCGGAGGGACAGACGACCGAAGTCCCACTGGCCTTACTGCCAACAAGACATAGGGCACGTGTAAAAAAAAGGATATTGGCGGGAATGTGCTGGCTGCGGATGAGAACCATCCCTGGGGCCGAACTGCAGATTTGTCTCGATGCATTATGCAGATTGTTACGCACAGAAAAGAGGGCATAGATCGAGAAAGTCTGCAGGATATAAAAAAATAATACAGCCCCTAAACGAGACGCAGGCACACTCTTCACCCGCTACAAGCTGAGCCAAAAAAACAACATCTGAGAGAAAGCGCAGCGGAACAAAGGCGAGCCACCAACCGTAGAGAAAAACAATTTCAGACTTTCACGTATCGCAAGCGCTCAGACCGGAAACGGGAAGAAATAAAAATAATTGTGAAAATAGAAGGCAATCGCCCTGGTGAAATGGGGAGGTAGGACTCTGGGTCCTTTTCTATCAATGGTATCATGGGACACGCATCAAACAACGTGGTCCCAGATATCAAAACTCAAAGAACTCCAGAGACAGAAATTACAACCCTGAAGGATCAGGAGAACCGAATTCCATGTAGTAGGCCTAGGACATTCTCGACAGTCGCCTCATAACACACAACAATGTCGAAGGTACTACCATTCAACATCGTCAACGCGAGACTTGACCGAAGCCCTCCTGGGCATCGACAAATTGGTTCACCACTATTGGGCATCGGGATGACCCGGAGTAGACGGGTGGCCCGCAAACCGACTCTGAGTAAGAAACCTGATCCACAAGTTCCAGGGACGTTTTCAGATGGCTCCCTAGGCAGTATCGGGGGAACCCCAATTTCGCTTTAGTCTAGACCCCCAGGCTAGCCCCGAGAAACTCAAGGCCAGCACCGAGTTCTTTGCTTCTGAAAAGCAAAACGAGGCAACAAACTCAAATTAAATTAAGTAGACCAATAGGCCGCTGTTTAGAATGCCTGTTGACCATGCCTAAGTTGGAAACGCCGATTGTAACGACCAATAAACCAGACAGCAGGTCGGTTCGAATTTGTGTGTGAGCTACAAAGGGGCTACCCCTGAACCACAGCATTTGCATAACACAAGATCGCGAGTACCCCGGTTGCCAGTCGTACAACACTTATCTACAGTCAATCTTTCGGGGGAGGAAAAGTTTTTCGTCGAAGCTATCAGGAGGAGTGCGGCGCACAGATCTAGCACAAGCTTACAAACAACTCCATCAGTAGACCGATTAACGCTGAAGCACAAACCTATAGTGACCCACAAAGGGGCGATTCAAATGCAACAGAGTCGCAATTGTTGGATGAGTGTAGCCCAAGGCGTTTTCAGAGCTCCAGTGGAACACCTATTGCAATTTGTGTATAAAAGCGCGGTCGGTACCATACTTCGACGATAGTCCATAATTTCGGCCAAAGATTGCGACCTCAACTGTAAAGAAAGAAAAGACTAAAAGACGTACTAATAAATTCTAGAGAACGTCTGGGCGCTAAATAAGTATAACAGAAAGAAAATGCTGTTTAATGCTACGATCGCGCTCGAATCCTGAGGCTAGCTTAATAGATGGAAGAGGGTATACACCCACTGACAAAAAAGTCAAAAGGCTATTAAAAGACGCCACCAGAACCAAGGAACAAAACTGACTGCATGGCATTTTTAGGACGTAATAATATTTTTAATAAATGTGATTCGCTACCCATAAGGGCGCAATAGCGGCAACCAATACACCGATTACTGGTAAAAAAACAATTTTGACTTGGGATTATAGAGAAAAAGAAAGCTCTTCCATAAAAAATAAAAAACTTCATTAACATCAAACACCGTTTTTCCAGTGGTTGTAATACACTTCCCATTGAACGGTGACCTGCGACGCCTCACCGTTTGAGTCCTGCGTGCCAATCCTGAGCCACCCAATGTGCCCAAGATGGGGAAGAGAGGCACCCATCGCATTACTATTCAAAGACTCTGTCTAAAACCGAGCATAATCTATATCGTCAACTGGACAGAGGGAAGCTCCTGGCATATCGTTGCCGACGAGTGAAACGCTTCCACGAAGTATCTCATATGGTAGAGAACATTTTTGATTGCTGAGACGGACCACTATAAACTTGCTACTGCGGAGATTTTCACGGGAAACAGAGCTCGACCACCGAACATTTCTGTCCCCGGAATGACTTAGATGGTCAGGATATTCGCTAGCAGGCTATTACTCTGATCGGCGGAAATTCATCGAATGACACGTGCCGATTAGAACGGCCCACGATGCACCCGCGAGCTGGAACTGCCCCAACTGTTCGCGAAGAACATAACTTTCCGCAGAGTCAGACGCAGTTGCATGTGGCCACATTACCGCAAGGTGTAACGGAAGGGAACCACGGGCCCGGTACGAGAGTAGGGAGGAGGCACCTTGCCAGTATAGAGATTGCCTCCGAAATTCGACGCATTGGTCTGAATCAAGTAACTGGAGTAGTTTCAGAGGCAGGACCCGATAGAACTCCCCTGTTCTGGTTGGTAGTTAAGAGGCTTGTGCTGTGTTTAAACTGAGATTCGTAAACCTATTTCCGGAAGGCCAGACGAAACCGCAGACTCTTCGGATTCAAAAAGGGTTTTTGTGTGTTGTCGGGGTGATCGCACGAGTTAATGTATCCCTTAGCAAATGTACAGACAACAACGGTATGGGTAGGCTTGTCATGAAGCGGCCACCTCTAGGAATGTTTAAAATGAAAAGCCTTGCTAGATAGCTCGGTCCACCCTCCGCATATTACACCGGGTACTATACGACACAAAAGCCCAGGCCGGAATATTTCACTAATTAGGAGAAATTGAGAGTCGCCAATTAGACAGATTGCACCACAAAATTTTACGCGCGGAAGAGAAACCGCTCCCAAACTCCCTCCACCCATTTCAGGACATTTGTAAAATAGGCGACCTAGTCTACATGCAAAGGAAATTTTACCGGGGGACCCTCCATTATGGCTTCCGGTACATATAACACAAATTACAGGCCCCCGGTGCCTACCGACTAACCATAGACGACGCAGGCGAATGGAAGCAGCACAATTAGACCAGCTTCGGTACCAACACATAGAAAGAAGTACAAACACACAACCACAAATATTAAAAACGGAGCGAAATCAAACCAAAGGGCGGGGGAAAATACGAGGAAAATAACTAAAGAACGTTTAAAATTAAACACAGAATATGATAACACAACAAAAAGAACAAAAAAGAGACTTACAGTTAGGAGAAATTGCGAGAAAGAGTCCAATCAAAGGGGCCGCCAAGCCAGCCTCGACCTGCCCGAGGAAACAGAAGGGAGCGGGCAAAAACCGCCGGCCTAAGAACTTCAGGCGCGGCAAGTAAAATGGTTGACTCACCCTTCCAGGCGGTTCCAATGGAGAAGAGGACCGGAAGACACGCAACCCCAATCCAAACCGGTCGAAGCTCTTCAGCAGAAATGACGCCGCGCAAGGTCCAGTCGAGTCAAAGAAGAAGCCCCACCTACCCTGCGCGACTATGTCACCACGTAGGACTAAACCAAGAGGGGGAGGGGGTGTTCTGTTATACTAGAATATGTAGATTGGCTAAAAACCTAAATGGCGATTTGGTTTCAATAGACACGCCATCCGAAGCTGCTCAAAAGGCGGCAAAACTAAAGATAACCTGTCATTGGCTACAAGCCGGCAGGCAAATCCCTATAAAAAGGCTGCCGGGGCTATTGAGGCCAAATTTTCGCGTTTCCTCATCCCTATAAAAAGGCTGCCGGGGCTTGAGCCAATGTTCCGTTTCTCAACTGCTGTAAATAATAAAGACTTTGTTGTCGCATTTTTCCAGACGGAACAGATACGTTTCCACATTTTGCAAAGATGCAGTTTGTCCTCCCAGGCCCTAAGTTCTAGGCCATGTTTTACAAACCATTACTAACTGAATTCAGTTGAAAGCAAAGAAATAATACTATATTTTTTAAGTTCAGTTGTATGGACAATGAAAACATTAAGTCTGGGTTGTTTAGTTCCTGTTTTTTTTCATCTCCCCTTTTTAGAAGTTAGAATTTGGGTGGCATACAAAATAAGTCAAGAATAAGTCAAGAGATTAAAAACAAACCATACCTCTTTCATATATATTACATCACTGTAGCATTTAGTATGTGAATCAAAGGGTTAATTCTTATACCCACTCAGTTAGCAGAGAATATCTGGAACAAATGTAAAATTATACACCAATTTGGCCAGGTTCCTGTGTCCCTCCTCCTTTTCTTTCCTCTTATGCTAATTTCTTGCTTTCCATCCTAATTTAGGACATCTTCCAATTGGCTGTTTTGTTTGCAACCTGCAAACTGTGGCTTCTTTCACTTTGCAAATCAGGAACAAACNGGCTTCTTGCACTTTGCAAATCAGGAACAAACACCTGACTTGGATTGTTTTTTAATACTGATTTGCAAGATGGCAGTGTTAAAAGCAAACTAAGAAATTCATTAGCACAATAAATCAACAAAGGGAATACAAATTATTGTTTGGATAAAGCAAACCATTTCTAGAAGTAATGAATCTGCATATATATTAAAAGAGGGAGTACACAGTTTTGGTTGGGAACTCTAGATGTTGCAGTACCAACATAAATTAGTATTCCAGATTGGGAAGAATCTTTCTAAGCAAGGATATTAATCTGACCCTTCCAGGTAAATCTTTGCACAGATTCACTGGGACTGACTATCAGGAAGAAAAGAGGGATTTTGAAAAACCCTCTTCCATCTGCTGTCATTTCTTCAGCACATTTAAGGTCAGTTGAAGCTGCTAGAGGACCATTACCAACTCATTTCAAGGGGTTGGACTATTAATGTGTTTCATGGAACAAAACAGCAAATCAGTGTAAACTCAGGCAGAAAGCAATGCATAAAAAGATACTAAGAGTCATGATATACCTTCATTCTATACTAGGCTCAATCCAAGAGAAAAGTGTGTGTCAGCCTTCAAGATCTTCTGC
>BHFT01000241.1:0-17028 GCA_004320025.1 Laticauda laticaudata | reverse complement strand
ACACACACACACACACACACATATATATATATATATATGTGTGTGTGTGTGTGTGTGTGTTCAGAAGTGATAAAAGCATGTGGGAACTATGAAAGGTTGCCTTAATGGACACCACACTAAAATTAACAATGAATATAAAATACATTTGCTCACAAAAACTGGTTGTTGGTTTTTTTGTTCAGCTTTGGTCCAAGTTGCATTTTCAGCTACTAATTACATAAAGCAACATGTGTAATGCAGAACCAAGTTTGCATTATATATTCACAATTCTAGACTTGTTTATTTGATCCCCACAAAGAAGAGAGGATCAACATATTCTCCAAAGCACCTGAAGGCAGGACAAGAAGAAACGGAAGGAAACTAAACAAAGGGAGAAGCAACGTAGTACGAAGGAGAAATTTCCTAATAGTGAAGAACAAGAAATCAGTGGAATGACTTTCCTTCAGAAGTTGTCAATGCTCCAACCCTAGAAATTTTTCAGAAGAGATTGGACAACCATTTGTCTGAAATGGTGTAGGATTTCCTTTTCGTTGGACTTGAAGACCTCCAAGGTCTCTTCCAACTCTGTTATAGCAATAGCACTTATATACCACTTCACGGTGCTTTACGACCCTCTGTAAGTGGTTTACAAAGTCAGCCTATTGCCCCCAACAATCTGGGCCCTCATTTTACCCACCTCAGAAAGATGGAAGGCTGAGTCAACCTTGAGCCTGTTTAGATTTAAACTGCCAAATTGCAGGCAGCTGGCAGTCAGCAGAAGTACCCTGCAGTACTGCACTCTAACCACTGTGCCACCGAGGCTCATTATTCTATTATTCTATTTGTTAGAGTGTGCTTTGGGGCTCCAATATGCCTCATATATTAGAATCCTTCACATAATTTTATTTTATTTATTTATTTGTCAAGCAATTATAAGATAACAGGTATAAGTATAAACATAGTTATGAATACATGAAATGGATACATATGAGAAAAATAAAAAGAAACAATAGGACAGGGATGGTAGGCACATTGGTGCCTTATGTACGCCCCCCTACAGGCCTCTTAAGAAAGGGGTGAGGTCAATAGTAGACAGTCTAAGATTAAAGTTTTTGAGGTTTGGGGAAGAAACCACAGAGTCAGGTAGAGTATTCCAGACATTGACCACTCTGTTGCTGAAGTCGTATTTCCTGCAATCACGTTTGGTGTGGTTTACCTTGAGTTTGTATCTACTGTGTGCTCTTGTATTGTTATGGTTGAAGCTGACGTATTCATTAACAGGTAGGACATTGCAATATATAATTTTATGTACCATACTTAGATCATCGATGTATGTGGCTGCACAACTCACACACAGTGATTCCAGGTGTTGAACAGCATCAAACTCAACAATATAAACTGGTTCATTTATATGTGGAATGGTATTCAGATCTATGTCTTTTATAAATGAGGACACATTCATCTTAGGGCAGTCATTGCATTCATTTGTGTGATCTTCGTTATCCTCTAACTGCAACATCTCTCCATTTATCTCATCAGTGGAAATCATTGGGAAATCACAATTGGCTTTTGATCCAAGTTAGATGGCAGCATTGTCAAAGGATGTGACATTATACTGCTGGCCTTGGTATATGAATTGGATGTGACTTTTGAAGGATAGCAATAGTATTTAGATTTATATACCACTTCACAGTGCTTTACAGCCCTCTCTAAGCAGTTTACAGAGTCAGCATATTGCCCCCAATAATCTGGGTCCTCTTTTTACTGACCTTGGAAGGATGGAAGGCTGAGTCAAGCTTGAGCCTGTAAGATTCAAACTGTTAAATTGCAGACAGAAGTAGCCTGCAGTATTGCATTCTAACCATTATGCCACCACGGCTCTGGTGAAGAAGAGAAGGAAGCTGGAAACTGGAAAATAAAGATATGAAGGAATGGATAAAAATAAAAACGATGTCTTCTGTGGATCTCTGTCCAAATCAAACCAAAAAAAAATCTAAGCTGGATTTGTACATTACATTAATAACACAGCTGGCTAAGTTCTTTTTGCTCCTATGAATCTAGCCATTGTTTTCATTGCTAATCCTCATAAACTGATAATTTTGTTGCAGATACTCTTCACCAATTTCACTTTCCTCTTGCCTTACAGTATAGAACAATTTCTCCTCTATATTAAAACAATAACAACAACAACAGCTCAATAGTTTGTCACTTACGGTTCTGTCTCTTTTTCAGCTAAGTGAAAATAATTTTGCTAATTTGCCAGCTGGCACTAAAGGCAACATGCTTTATCAGCTCATCCTAAGCACACATGCCCCAACATGTTGGGTTGCAATTGTGAATATTGCAATATCTGCAAATTTGATTAGGCATTCTCTGTTTGAAAGGCTTTTGTTGGTGTAACATAATGCAGCTTTCATTCACAGTAGGGTCACAAAAGATGAGATCAAAATACATTTATATTGAAAGAGAGAGAGGGAGAGAGAGATTATCTGAATATCTGCCAAACAGAAATTGTCTTTAGTTAAGATATAATATTTTTCATTCTTAGTTTTAAAAACACTGAAAATGCATACATTTAAGCTCTTTGTCTGCTTAAGAATCAGTCACCATAATTAAGAGTTCTAAAAATCTTGGTTGTTGTTTCAATCATTTGCATAAGCTGTTTTTAAGATGTAGGTTGGAAGGAAGAAGAGAGGGAGGGGTTCTTTTAACATTTATTTGCATTTGTTATAATTAGCATTCCATTTCATTGCTTTCACTTTTTTAAAATTATAGTGTAAAGTAAGAAAATGTGTTTGTTGTTGTATCATCCTCTTCCCAATGGTATGCAACCTCTTTGGCTTCTCCTGTTACCATAAAGTCCAAAGCAAACCCCAGCAAAGGTGGTATTCAGCCAGTTCTGACAGGTTCTGGATAGTGGAAATTTTGAGTAGTTTAGAGAACGGGCAAATACCACCTCTGACTGGCCCCACCCCATCTGGTCTCTGCCTCCTGATTCCCAGCTGATCAGCTGGGTCTTCTTTTGTTGCCCTGCACAGAAGAATGGAGCTGGGAAGCAGGTTAATGGGGTAGAGTGGGAATGGGTATTTTGCAGTAACTTTCCCCTGCCATGTCCACCAAGCAATGCCAAACCTACTAAGCCACACCCACAGAACTGGCAATATTTTTTTTTAATCCCACCACTGCCTTGTTTGTTGTTGTATCATCATCTACCCAATGGTATTCAATCTCTTTGGCTTCTCCTGCTGCCATTAAGTCCCAAGAGAATCCCAGTAAGTCTCCAGAGATCTCAAAAGATCTCCCCTTGGATTCAGATGTAAATGAGTGGGTAGGCTTCAAAGTGCTGAAAGATCTGTAGCCAGAAACAAATTTTTGAGCATCTCACATCAGTGAAACTCACCATCATCCCTCTTCTCATTCAAATGTGCACTGAATAATGGAAGCTGCTTCAGAAGAGATTAAAACTCTTTGAAAAATTAAAAGATCAATAGTGTCATTGTATTCATTCCTTGAAATTGGGAACAAGGCTGAATCTAGCTGGGAAAACTTGGGAGAAAATTAGCCTTCTGAACTCAATTTCTAATGTAAATTATTGTGATACCAAACAAAAGCATGGGTTCCTCAGGATAACATCTTTCTTGAGGTTAATAAGCAATAGGAAGTTCCACCTGTGTGCAAGTCTGTATAATAGAACTTCTGTTTACCTGGTTTTTACTAGGCAACATGAAAGAATGTTGCAATGTCTCCATTGTGTTTTTAAGTCAGACTTGACTTGTGGTGAGTTGCTGGAGTTTTGTTGGCAAGTTTTGTCTGCTTTCTAGGGCTGAGAGAGAAAGGCTGGGCCAAGGTGACCCAGTTGATTTCATGCCTAAGGTACGAATAGAACTCATTGTTTTCTGGTTTCTAGACTGCTGTTTTAACTATTACACCAAGATGTCCCTTAAGCCTCCATTACGCAAGGCACATGACTGAAGGTGAAATCATTCTCTATATGTTCAAATTTCAGATATTGTAGACCTGAATGCTGTTTCCAACTGATATAACCGTAATCCCTTCCTGTTGAAACCAGCAAACTTGTATTGTTTCATGTTCAAAATAACTTTATGTTCTGTAAGGGAGCTGAAGTTCTCACTTCAATATAGTAATGCAGAATAATGGGAAATAATTAACTTGAAATTAAATGTTCAGTTTTTATGGTGTCACAAGCAGAGTTCTAACGTGAATTTCAAAAAAGATATTCTAAGTGAATGCATAAATCAATTAAATACAAAGAATCGTAACTACTTTAGAAAGTAATATATTTGTTGGATAAAAGACTGGTTCATAAAACTGAGCCCTATTATGATCCAATGTGCACACAACACTTTGCAGTGGAAGTGAAGAAAATTTTCTTTCTGTGAAGAGATATTCCAATTTTCTCTCCCCAAGCCGTATCTGTGAATACATTTCTAGAAACAATTGCTAGTTAATTGCTGTACTGTCAGGTGACACTTGAAATAATATTTCATGGCCTATTCTTTTTGTAATCTCCTTTGAGTGAATAGGAAACTAGAAAAAAATCTTCCTAAAAGACCTTCTGTTGTACAATGTAGACACGAGTATCTTCTTCTTCATTATCATCATCATCATCATCATCTCCTGTATTTTATTCCTAACACTTCTTTTTAAAAAAATTCTTTAAAAGGATTTTTTAGTGAAATGCTCAAGAATGGAATGTGATTATTCCTTCCTAACATAAGCCCTTGATAGCAATAGCACTTATACTTATGTATTGCTTTACAGTGCTTTACAGCCCTCTTTAAGCAGTTTACAGAATCAGCCTATTGCCCCCAACAATCCGGGTCCTCATTTTACTGACCTTGGAAGGATGAGTCAACTTCAAGTCTGGTGGGATTTGAACTGCCAGCATTCACAACTTCTGGAGTCAAGTTGTTCCACTGATTAATTGATCAAACTGTCAGGAAATTTCTCTTTAGTTCTAGGTTGCTACTCTCCTTGATTAGTTTCCACCCACTGCTTCTTGTCCTGCCCTCAAATGCTTTGGAGAAGAGCTTGACTCCCTCTTCTTTGGGGCAGCCCCTGAGATATTGGAAGACTGCTATCATGTCACCCCTAGTCCTTTTTTCATCAAACTAGACATCCCCCAATTCCAGCAACTGTTCTTTATATGTTTTAGCCTCCAGTCCCTTAATCATCTTTATTGCTGTTCTCTGCACTCTTTCTCGAGTCTCAACATCTTTTTAATATCATGGTGACCAAAACTGAATGCAATATTTCAAGTGTGGCCTTACCAAGGCATTATAAAGTGATAATCATGTGATTAAAGACAAAAACTTAAAGACAAAGTAGTACTATCAGAGTACTTCGATCTCCTTGAAATCTCTATGTAGACTGTATCTATGGAAATCCTCAGTTATTCAGGTCATGGTTGTCCCAACGTGTTCCAGAACTGAAGAAACTTTTTGGATGAGAAGTGAAACATCTTCAAAGAAAAACAAAGCAAAAGCACCTTTGGGACTATATGTAGATCGCGTAGGGACTTTATCATGGAGCGAGGGATTATGAGATCACATCAAATAAAAATTGGAGGTGCTTTTCAGGAAGTCTCAATAGACACAATGATAGCACCTTGCAGTTGTTGCTGTTGTTTTAAATTAGGGCATTGATCACCTGTCTCACATAGGGCCTGCATCTTCATAATCATCCTGTCTTCTCCCTTTCTCCCTCCTCCATCAAGTGTAAATCCTATGCCAATTTAGCTACTTTATGCATCCGATGAAGTTAGGTACAGCACACAAAAGCTTATGACTTTTAATTAAATGGGCCAGTCTGAGAAGACACTATCCAACTTCTCCTGACTTTTTTTGCTATATAAATCCAACAACTTTCCTCTTACAAATTGAAGAGTGATTCACTGGATGGCTTGTATAGGACTCGCTTTTGGTATCCAGCAGATGCTGAAATTCTTTATAATGGCTTCTTTGCTCTTATGCCACAGAACTGTTTGTAATTCTTGGCATTTTGTGTTAATTAGGCCCTCATTTGGCCCATGAGGGCTATGTTTAACTGAGTGTACATGCCCTGCCTTTCTTTGTTAAGGCCCGGTCCCACTGCACTTATGGATGCAAAGAGGATGTAAAATGTTAAAAAAAGCTTGCCATCGTGGCCGATCCTGTTGAAGAGGACGGCGGCGAGGTGCGATCGTGCTGGGTGCTTACTCATCTGCATACGTGTGTTCATGACGCTCTATCCACGGAGCATGGGTTCACCGTCACTGGGATTTGCATCCACGCAAGGAGGAAGTTGGTTGAGGAGCTGCGCGGACAAGAACTTTGGGGTGAGAGGCGGGGGGGCATTAACTTTGCGCGCCGGGAGGTGATGGGTGAGAATCAGCGGTGAGCATGAGACAGGAGGCGAGCGAGTGGAGGGATGTGGGTGCGTAGGTTCGCGGGAGTTATCAGTCCGGGTCAAGCGTCTGCTGTGAGTGCCGTGGGCTGCTGCGCATCCTTCTGGGCGTGCCTCGCAAACTCATGCTAGTGCCGCGGCAGGTGGGCTGGAAAATGGAGGGATATGATGTAGTAGAGAGAAAAGTGGTACAGTGAACGTCGGGGTAACGAGTCGGGGGGGGGGATTAGTTAGCAGCGGGAAGGTTAGAAAGGTAGATGCGCAGTGGAACGGTTGTGCATCCAATATAACATCGTGCGCCGACATCCGCTTTTCTTTCCTGGTTAGGCTTACGTGATGTGCATTCCGCGTTCATGGCCGCTTATGCATACCGCTTCGCAATACCCCCTCCATTGAGGAGTCCCTTGTGTGGAGAGGGTGTTCATGGCCTGGCTTCCATCCACTTTCATCCGCTAGGCGTTCCGGATGGAACATCCGGTTTATACAGTTCCCTGCGTATCAGTGGACTGAGCGCCCGAGCGTCCGTTCTTGTTCTGTTCATTGTGGGGGCCGTTCCTGTTTATGCAGAATTTTCACCACTTTTTGGAGCGGATGACAATGGATGGAGCCACCCCCGAAATTTTGCTCGTCCGCTGTGTCCTTTATGTTTTGCGTCTGTCGGCCAGTGGGACCGGGCCTTAATTATAATCATATTTTTAATCTGCAGTGTTCTTGATTTTCCATGCTGTAATTGCATCCCATGGTGGGAATAATTGGGACTATGAACTTTTTTCTCCCTGGCTTGGAAAAATGGGCAGAGAGAGAAGCTTCAGATATGGTGGAAAGATGAGTAGCAATAGCATCATGAGCTGCATCAAATGCAGGTGAATTGGACAAGAATTTTGGAAGACCCAAACTAAGCATAGAAAGGACTAGAATTTGGCAAAATGTTTTGGGTTAGAAATCTGTCATCCCTGAACATTGTTCATCTTATGGGAGGTTGAACTCAACACCACTTGAAGGACACACATCTTCTTCCCATGTTCTATCTAGCTCCTTCTCTTTTCTCCTGCTGTCATTTCTCCGTTCCTCTATTACTCATAATCATTTCTCTATTCCTTTATTACACTCATGATATTATTACACTTCTTCCCTGTCTCTTGCTGCCTTGTATACACATCCTTTGATAATCTCAATCTTTTGAAGTACAATAACTGATCTTTTTTAAAAAAAATAGGGGTAAAAAAGAATCTATATCTTCCCATGTTAATCTGTTTGATATTTCTGCTGGAAGAATTATTTCTGATTGGTGACCATATCAGCGGTCTAACAGGAAAGACATATATAATTACAGAGTGTGATCTATAAAATTGTCCCTCCTGAAAAGAATGAGACTTTCATTCCTGTCCTAATTGTTTTCCCTGTTGAGAGATTTGAATAGGATCATTCTTTTAATAAACAGAAGGGGAGTCCTAAACAATAGCAAATGCCAAGGCTATTGCTTCCATGTGTTCCTTTTCAAAAGAAAACCGAACAAAATCTAAAGGTCATTAAAAAAAAAAACTAGAACTACCTGAGTGGCTCTTTATTCTGACTTTCTCTTCTCTCCCCTCCCCATTTTTTTTGCTCCTGTTGTGACACTATGTGATTGCATTCAAAAGGCAGAGTGGACAAAAGGGCAGATATCACTATGACTTATACCATTTTCTCTCCTGAAAAAAAAAAGGGGGGGGGGAGATAGCTGTGAAAACCCATCAGGAAAAAAAAAGAAAACTATCTACTAGAAACAACAGAATTGACATATGGGAGCTCTGGAATTTCCTCCAAACTTGTTGACAATTTCAGGAGGGTGGAAGACTATCAGTCAGCAGAATTAGCCTGCAATACTGCATTCTAACCACTGTACCACCACAGCTCTTGGTGCCAAAGCAAGCATTTCTCAACATGGACAGCAGTAAAAGTATCTGATGAAATCTACCATTAGTTCTCCATTATTCTTAGATAAAGATGAACAAATAAAGAGCCAGTTTGCTCTAGTTGTTAAGGCATCAAGCTAGTAACCAGGAGACTGAATTCGAGCCTTGTCTTAGGCATGAAAACCAGCTAAGTGACTTTGAGTCAATCATCAGGAGACTGAGTTCTAGGTCCACCTAAGCATGAAAGGGTGACTTTGGTTCAGTTCTTTTCATTCAGCCCACCTCACCTTACAAGGTTATTATTGTGCAGAAAACAGGAGGAGGAAGGTGTATTGTATATATACTCACCATTTCAATTATTTGTAAAAATAATAAAGGTGAGGTATCAATGAATGAAGAAGCAAAAAAAATATAAAACAAGGTAGATGTAGAGGTGTTCCAAGCATCATTATTTGAAAATTTAGTAAACAGTAATGTGAATATTACAATTCTGCACAAGAGCAGAAATTACAAGTTGTGACATGGTTTCATACAAAAGTAATCCAGTTGTGAAAACATAGGTCACATCTACACACAATGAGCAACAATGCATTTCTCTGTGCATTTTGGTGCTTGGTAGATTTATTTGTTCAGAATGGCATGTCTTCCTAGCGATAGAAGGGAATGAATGAGAGTCAATAAGACTATTAAGAAATTGGATTAGGATGAAGGTGACATAGGTTTAAATGGACCTTCAGACATGGAAATTATGGACAGGTCAGTATTTCTCAACTTTTTGTTATGGGGAAGATGCCCCATTTGGAGTAAAACATCATATATATTTATGAATAAATAAAATGTCCTAATAAAACTGTGTCTCTTTAAAACTCTACTCTGTTTTTCTTAGATAGTATTTCTCTAAATATCTAAAATTACTGTAAACCAGTTTTGGGTTAATAAACACCACACATTGCATTACATAGCTGCTGGAGTTGCCATAGTGAAAGTATACCATGTCAAGTTGAACTATTCAAGTTTAATATTAAATCAGAGCCCTAGGTATGGAGTATTTATATATATATTTAAAATATTTCCTCCTTCTCCTTCTCAGGCAAAACCAAATCCAGAATTTTTCTTTGAATCGAGAAGACTGTAACCCTCTTAGCATGATAGTTTTTTAAATGTAGTACAATCTATAGAACAGTTATGTTCAGGAATGAATCCATACAAAGCATGAAATAATAAAAATCCTTAATATTAACTGATACATTCATTTCATCTGAGAAATGTCATATTTATTATTTGAAAGACATTTATTTTATGCATGAAATAGTCATAGCCTATTCCATTCCATGTTCATAATTCTTCTGTGTGTCTTTGTATAATATTTCCAGATTTACTAATGGATAATGGCTATGGTTGCTTTTTGAATCCATGATAAAGTTTATCTAATCTGATTTGCAGCTGAATAGTAATTTTGAGTTATACAATGGCAAAGGAATGAAACCAGTTTTGAAGTGGTGGGTTGATAGTTTGTAGATCAGAGATCCTATATTGTAGAGAATAATTTGGATTGAAATTGGACTCTATTTGCTCTTGTGCCATTATGCACCAAATATGTAAAACTTGTTCTACTGTTTTTAATTGTAAAGATGGAACATTTCATATGACATGGGTGTGATTAAGTCTGATACTCCGATCGGATGCATGAACCATAAACCATTGTTGCATGAAATCTGTGGATGTCTGCAGGTATAGTCAAGAGAAGTTGTGCCAGATGATGAAAAGAGCAGTATGATGCCACCTACCCTTTGAGGGATGAGCATCATGACATTTCACCCATGTATATAAGGTGTAGTGTTTGGCTTCTGAGATTATAATGCTCATTTTGTTGTTTTGAGGAAACTCTTGGATTTTAAGAGTGCCTTTAATAAAGGCAATGGCCAAGCATTTTTACATTGTTGCCAAGAAGATCTTGCATGTCTCCGTATGAAACAATTGGAAGTTGAGGTCAATGTGAAATAACTTTGTCTTTCTATGCATGCAGCCATATTATGTAGAACTAAAAATGAGGGAGGGAGAGCAGTTTGGTGGCCTAGCAGTTTTGCTCTCACCTCACAATGTGAGTTAGATCCAAGGTAGCAGCAGATATTTCTCTCTCTGGGTTCAATGAGTCTGCTGTGAACACTGTGTAGGCATCAAGAAGGGAATCCAGCTAGTAAAGTCAACTCCATTTGGTCGCCCTGACTCCACCCTGATGCAAAGGATTACAGGGTCATTAAAAGAAAAAAAATGAAAAGAATGAGAGAATGAGAGGAAGAGAGAAAATGGTAAAGTGAATATGATGGTCTCAGTGTTTAATCCTGAGCTATAGGAGGTCATTGGAGTGGACAAGTGAATTGTTGAAATCCAGTTCACATTTGTGTTGACTCCTTCAGAATCCTTAACATTTACTCCTTTTCTTCCTCATTAAAATTATGCAAATACTTGCAGAGAAATTGGACAAGATTAGGGTAGAAATAATAATAAAAAAGTTTGCAAGGTTAATAAACAATTAACATAGCACATACATAAAACAGATAAGTGAGTGATATATATGCATAAAATATTCAAACCAATAAAAGATCATTAAAACATTATAGCAAATTAAAATATAATTATAGGTTTTGGGATATTGAATGTAACTTTCCAAAAATTAATAAATTGAAACTAATTAAGCCCAGACCTGTCCTCTCTCTGCCTATTCGCCTTTGCTCCCATTTAATTAGTCAGTTTGGCCATTAACTGCAAAGTTTTACTATTTTAATATTCACTCTCTTAAATTTGGTATGTTAGCAACCTCCCACTATTTGATATAAAAATCACTAGCAATTATTCCTATGTAGCTAGCATGTACAGATAATAAATCTCTGACTTTTAATTTAATTTCCTTATTCTGAAATTTTGTAAAAAATAGAGCCCCTTCCATACCAACATCCAAATCCCACAAGACTTTTGCATGCTTTCTTGCTAATTTTCCAAAATTATACATTATTTTCTGCCCTTTTTTTCATTCTGTCAATATATTCATGTCATTTTTCTTTTAATGTGACATGTTTGGGGGAACACATTTCCTGAGCAGATGCAATTTTATGCAGACTATTATTCAGCATACCCATTTTAACTAGGCAAAAATTTGATTTGAAGATATGAAGTCAGTTTGATCATATCACCCTTCATACTTAAATATTGATTTGTTTTGATGTGTCAAATTGCATCGGGTGCCTTTGAATTTAAAATTCATATGCAATTTGCACATGCACAAACACACTTTTTTTTAAAATGAACCCATTATTCAAACCAATTCACTTCCATCCTTCCTCCCCCCTCCCTCCCTCCCTTCCTTGTTTACTTACTTAGCATAAAACTGCATTTCACTTAAATACATTAGGTTAGTACCAATTATCTATATTCCAATTAAAATAAAACAAACCAAATTTATCTTTCCTGCTCCATGATTGCTAGTAAAAAACAGGGTATAGTTAGGATAGAATCTGGTCAAATAATAATTCAAAGATTTAATCTAAAATTATTTTTTTTTCAAATCTCCATAATAATGCTGCCTACATAACAGTAAAATCATCTCACTGGTTGTGGAATTTAATTATAATCAGTCTTCACCAAGACAGCTTTCACTGAGTCAACAAGGAGAATGGAACTGCTATAGTTACTGCCATTCTCAAATGGTCATCAACTTCCATGATGAACTATGATTGGTGTGTGGCCATCTAGTCTAATATAAGATCAACTGATCAACACTAATGTTGGGTTTTGCTTTCTTTTGTTCCTGTCCCAAGCTGAAGGTGCCCAACTACACCTGGGACCTTCTGTTCTAGCACTGATTCCCACTTCACAAAATCCCAATACACCAAATAAGCTGAAATGCCACTAATCTGACCTCATGGTGTTTGCTGTGAATTACATGTGCTGATGTAATGTATGATATGTTACATATAAAATATATAATAATTGCAATGTATGGCTGTGAAAGTTGGACCATAAGAAAGGCTGAGCATCAAAGAATCAAGGCCTTTGAACTATGGTGCTGGAGAAGAGTCCTGCAAGCCCATTGGATTGCAAAAGAAGGGACAGCAGAGAATGAGGTGTCTGAATGGAGTTATGGAAGCAGTAGGCATGAGCTTAAATGGACTCCAGAAGATAGCAGAGGACAGGAAGGCCTGGAGGAACATTGTGCATGGGGTCAAAATGGGTTGGACATGACTTTGCAACTAACAACAACAATAACATGTGCTGAAGATACAATAGTTGTTCTACATAAAAAAAGACAGCTATAATAAAGTGACTTCCTGAGAATTGAACCTGCCTTTTTCCTCCTTTAAATTGTTGGTTTTGCTACTCTTCATATAGAAGGCCAGAGTGTCTAATTTAAAATAAGAAGTAGGCTGCCCCTTCATCCCTTTTTAATCAAGTAAAGGTGCTGCAGAAGTCCTTTTAAATCTCTGCATGATCAGAAGTCCTTGAGGAAAGAATAAATAAGAAAGTAATGAAATACCAACCACAATATGGGCAGCAACAGTTATAACAGCCAGAGAAATAGTCTAGATACAGATATAGAACTTTGCAGGCAAGTTCAATTCATGACAATTTGTTAAAAGAGAGGGGGACCATTAACAGAGTTTGAAAAGAAAGTGATGGAGATTCCCTTTGCTGGCTTTGCTTTGTTCTGCTCTCAGATCTGCATCATGCATTGTAATATCACTATCAGAGAAAAAGTCATTTGCTATTGCACAGATCAGGAAATCTCTAGCATGACAAAATGCCATTAGAGCTTCTGTACATATGATAAAGGAGAAACGGGGTGGGGAGGGGAATCTCTTTTCTCCCTGAAACAAGGCTGCCCTCTACAGAACTGAAAAATCAGGAAGCAGATGAGTTATTTGCTGCCCTTTGGCAATGAAGGAGGATGGAAAAACTGAATTACAAATTATTTTGTAAAAGTTAGGTTAAGCCTTGCACACCAGTATGTGCTTGAATGTTTGAGTTAAGGGTATGTATGTGTGTACAATTCACCATGAATAAGAGAGTAACAGCAAAAGCATATCTATCTATCTATCTATCTATCTATCTATCTATCTATCTATCTATCTATCTATCTATCTATCTACTTACCCACCTACCTACCTATCTATCTATCCTCCCTCTTTATGACCCTGTAATCCCGTAATTCGGAATAACACCAGGCTCATTGAATTATCAGAGCATTTACTGGCCAGATGTATTTCCTGATGCCATGTGGAATTTGCTCCCTAGGAAAGAAATATCTGCTGCTACCTAGGTTTGCTACCTATCTATCTATTTGTCTATCATCTATCTATCTATCTATCTATCTATCTATCTATCTATCTATCTATCTATCTATCTATCTATCTATCTATCGTCTATCTACCAATCAATTATCATCTATAATCACTATATTTCCATATTTGTTTTGTCACATAACTCCCTCTCCTCTCCTCTCTCTCCCCCTCTTCCTCTCCCTCTCCCTCTTTCCCTCCCTCTTTCTCCATTAGATTTGATGGATTAACAGACCTAAGGAGGTCTGTCGCTAAGCTACTTCTTATGCAACAAACTGATTAGGATGAGAGCTGGAAAAGACAAACACTAACACTGAAGCAGATATCCCAAGCAGCACAACAACATAGGTTTTTCTTAGAAGAAGAGTTGCAAGCAAAATATCTCATCTGCTGGTTTTTAGTTTGGAACTTCCACCATCCTCAATATTTGTAAGAGTGATGGGGGATGTATCGTCCCTTCAATGCTGATGAACAGCAAATCCCAGGAACTTCGATAGGGACCATGTTGACAGAGTCCAATGGCAGTTGGAATTCAACAAAGTCTGGGAGGAAATAAGAAATAACTTAGAGAGAGGAGGAAAGTATATGTATCAGATTGTTCCACAGAGAGGCCTGTTTCATTCCTTTAATGGAAATCCAGTTTCTGACTGTTCTGCCTACTGTGCTAGAAGAAGACAGCAGAGATCAAAGTCACCCACCCAAGAAATTATTGAAGCTTCCCATTGAAGCTGTTGTAGCAACGTCGCGGGTACTTACATGTGTGCTGTTCAGCTTCCTTCGGGTATTATCCCACGTCATTGTAGTGTTGTTAAAGTTGTAGCAACATTTCAGCAGAAACTCATCTGCCATCATCAGGCTCATCTGCCATCATCAGGCTTCTCTATGGATGTGTATATATATATAAATAAAAAACAATGTTTTCTATCTAGTAAATGTTTAAATGTCTGAAACAGTTTCCTTCCTCTGGCAAAGCATAATAATCCCTTTGAGTCAAGCTTGATGTTGGGTGACTACAATGAAACAAACACGCAGTTTCCTTAGCAACAATATGGAGGTAGTTTGTGATTGTCATCTTTTAGGATGTCTCTTTGACTTCCTTTTCTAGCCTTGCAATCCTGGGATTCTCTGGAAATCTCCAAGCCAAGAATTAACCAGACTCAACTCTGCTTCACTTCCAAGCATACAAAGACAGTCCTGGGTTACTTAGCAAAATACTTAGCTGCCTTTGATGTGTTGGAAGGGCAAGTTGGACTTCAGCGTGTCATAGGTGGGTTAATTTTGCAACTCAGTACTTACAAATATTTCCTCTGATTCTCATCTCATCTTCAGTTTTTCTTTTAGATTCCTTGAATTAAAGGAAGTGGGTAGTTGCCATGCAACATGGCAGTCACCAGCCTGAAGTTTCATCTTAGGTTGGCATCATCTGAAGAAGTTTAGAAAAGAAGAAAATAATGAAGCTTTATTTTATAGTTGATTTTTTTGTGTGTGTGAGAGAGAGAGAGGAAGGGAGAAAGAGAGAGGGTGGGAGAGAGAGAAACAAAGAAAGCAGGGCATGTACTGCCAAGTTAGAGTGGATGGCAGACAATAATTTCTTATAGTAAATAGATACCCTTGGATGTTGCATTCAGAATGTTACTCCTATTATTGTGTGCATCTGGGCATGTCATGCTCTCCCATTGGAGTATGAATCTGAGGAGGAAAGCAAACAACTGACAGGGAGTGGGAGTGTAGCTCCATTGGCTGTGGAGGAAACTGGGGAAGGGCAGTCAGGCTGGGCAGAGTAGGGAAGAGGTAGAACAAGGGAGAGGGTTTTCAGAGGAAGACCAAGGCCAACCCCCTATTCATCCTAGTGCATGCAGGGAAAAAAGGAGAAGAGAACAACATTGGTGCACGGCTTACGAAGGAGAAAAGGGCCCTGGTTCCCTTCATTAGGCACACCTGGGAAAGTTTAAAGGAGAGGTTGTTTGAGAGGGGCGTTTAAGTTTATCTCATGTTGGTTGCTGTTGTGTGAGTTCCTGGAATCCTCCCAACTGGTTTGATTTACTACCATGTTACTTCACTTCTGGAACTCTTTATCTTGCCCTGCCAGATTTATTACTTTATCTTATCTTGCTGAACTTCATAGTTTAAAGTTTTCTGTTTACAACATTTTGGACTGGAATATCTGTACTCAAAGGCTGTTGCAGGTTCCTGGGAAGTTTTTCTCCAGACTGGAAGGTAACTGGGACATTGGGGGCAAAGTTGGAGCTAATAAAGAGACCCTAACTTATTATTCTGCCTGTGTTGCCTTTGTTCTATGCCCCAGGTCATCACAGGACAGTCAGTATGTCCACATGCCTGGTGGGTACCTCATGGGGAAATATAATTGGTTAGTATGTGTGAAAAAACTTGGGAGAATGAATGGTCAGATCAGCAGAGCCTGTAGTTGGATAGTGGGTGGGACAAGAGGCTCATAAGAGACCCTCCCCAGTTTCTCAGGCTGTAAAGCTGGGAGGGAAGAATTGTACTTTCAGATTGTAAAAGTTTGCCAGTGTGACTTTACAATATAATCTGATTCGTGCCTGGTTTACCCAGTGGGGATGACAATCCCAGTGAGAATCTCTTCATTTCCCAATAAGATAAATGAAAATTAGGTGGAAGAGAATATAGGGGGATCCCTTGGAGTCATTCTGAAGACTGAGCTTCTAGAGCGCAGGGATCATGAAAAAGCATAGTGTCTTGGTCCCAGAAGATAGCAACATGTAATTGTGGGATCAGGAAATGAAATCACTCTCCTTTGACTTATCACCTGGGAAGAAATCTGGACTTTATCATCTGAACTCAGGTGGTCCTTCCAATAGCTAGGGTCCATTTAGGGAGTAAAGAAGATGATCTTCATGAAAACAGTGAGTTCCATCAACAAAACAACGAGGGATCCAAAAACAAGCAGAAAAGTAGCTTTAGCCTTCCTGTGGAGCTGATATTTTGGAGAGTAGAAGTGTCATTTAGTTTGCTTTGATAACATAATTTCTTCCTTCACATTTATGAGCTTGTAATCATATTGGATGTGATCTCCCTGTAAGCTTTTCCAGCCATTATGGAGGTTCCAAATTCCTTCCCAAAACTGGGTAGGATTCCCCCAAAACTAACCTGGAGATTATTTTCCATTCAGTTTTGACAAACGTTGAGAATAACCATTGAGTTTTGGTGATTAGGTAGCATAATTTTATTCTGATTCCCCCAAGAACCCAAAGTCTTTGAAACCACAGCAGCAGTGGTGGGATTCAATTTATTTTACTACCGGTTCTGTGTGTGAGGCTTGATGGGTGTGGCAAGGAAAGGATTCTTTAAAATCTCCAGTCAGAGGTGGTATTTGCCGGTTCTCCGAACTACTCAAAATTTCCACAACCAGTTCTTCAGAACTGGTCAGAACCTGC
>BHFT01000240.1:0-90645 GCA_004320025.1 Laticauda laticaudata | reverse complement strand
ATGCTATTTTCAAAAAAGATGTTTTACTTGTATTTTGTATGTGTGAAAACCCAAATAAAACTTTATTAAAAAGAAAAGAGGTGGAATCAAACATTCCAAGAACAGTAATTTGCATGATAATTTTAATTCTAATGAGACACAAAATCTTGGTCACAACTAAATTATCAATGGATTGAAGACAAGTGCAAAGGCAAATTTTGAACGATACAGGTAAGTAATTCTTTTGCTGGAACTCAGTGCTCGGTAGTAAACAAACTTCCATGTTGTGCAGTTTTAAAATTTGTATCTTGCTTCCTATCTGGTTAGTTACCTGATGAAACATGGGTGGGGAAAATGTTGGGTGTCATTTTGGAAGAAATTAAAGTCTTAAGATCAGGATCAGACAAACATTTGTGGGCTGAAGGGGGCCACACCTAATCTTTTGGGAGGAATGAAGACTACAGTGGGTGGAAGAGTAGCAGTACAAGGTTGTACACATATGCTAGGAGGGTTTTCAGTCTTCCCTTTTGGAGAGGAAAAAGAGATTAATTTTGATGATGATGGTGAGACAATGTCAGAACGGCAGAAAGCAATGCCAAAATTCAGTAGTTATGTTTGAATGGATTCTATAAAGCTATCAGCTCTGTGCTGTAAAACTCTAAAGAGGTATATGTTTGTGAGCTGCTATCTAGTGGAAATCTGGATTTTTGCAGTCCAGATCTACAGCAGGCCTTGATTTATGACCAATTTAAATTAAAATGGATCGCAAAATACAGACTTACAACTCAGATGCAAAGTTCTGATGTTCAGGCCCCTCCACCTGTGATTGTATTTTGAGTGCATGGAACTGACCCATGTTTAAAGCAGTTTGCAGTGTCTCATGCCGTGTGACTGCAATTCACAATATTTTTTCCTGGAAACTGGTGTTTATTTCCAGTCTGGCAAAAACGGCCCATAGCGAATAATAGGTTTGTTGAACATCTGTGGCATTTGCTTAATAGCCATGGTGTTTGCTTTAAAATTGTTGCATTCACTTAAAAACAGTTGCAAAATAGGTCATAGAATCATGTGATGATCTGTTTTATGTCCATCATGATTTATAATCAAAATTGTGGGCTGTAAGTTGAGCTGTGCTTCTCCTAAAGTTTGAAGTATTCAAACATTTGATCTGGAAGCCAAATGGCATCATGTATAGCTGGTTTTTACTTTTTGCATAAAGGCCATGTCACACTGCACCAACGGATGCAAAGAGGATGCTACAAATGGACAAAAAAGCTTGCCATCCGTTCGAAAACGCGATGTACTCACTGCCTCCGCTTTGCTTCCTCTCTATCCGTCCAGCATACGTTTATTGACGTTTCATCCGCTCCAAAAGTTTTGGGCTGCTCAAAACTTTTGCGCGGAAAATGTTCCAATTCGTCGTCTGACCGCTACGCACTCGCTACGCATCCGTTACGCATCCGCTATATCCGTAGGCGTGCGCTGCGCATCCGCGCAACTCCATCCGCCAGACGCAGGAGGAAGCGGAACGGATGCAGAACGGATGCAGAACGGATGCTAGCGGATGCAACACGGAAACAAAGCATTTAAAACAGAAAAAACGTTCGCAGAGGGACCTATCTCGGATATTAAGGATGCTAGAGGATGCGGAGGATGCAAAGGACACCTATACTGCTATAAAAAGGGGGAGCAACTGTCTGCATCTCACTTTCAGACAGCAGCCCAGCTGTGCAGACCTCTGCAGCCTTCATCTGACTCTTACTATTCCACAGCATCCAGTCATGTCCACCGTGGATTGTGACAAAATCCTTTTGGCAGCCAACATCCTTCTGCAATTTGAAACCATCTACAGTCTTCTGTTGAGCAATATACGGAGAGAAAGGAGCACCCAAAAAAGTCTGGCTCCAAAGATGGTTTCCAGAAGAGCACAGTACGTACTTTACGAAAGCTGATGGTGGAGCTCAGGAGCGAAGACCTCAGGCGCTCCAGAACTTCATGAATATGCCTCCAGCCATGTTTGATGAACTTGTGCAGCGCTGACACCCAAGTTGACAAAGACAAACACCAACTTCCCGACCAGCTGGAACCTGGGCTCAAGGTGACACTCACTCTACGCCACCTGGCCTCTGGGACCACCTACAGGAGCATGCAACACACGTGGAGGTGCCACCCAGCACCATCAGCTTTGTTGTCAGAGAAGTGTGCAGGCCATCATCGAAGATACAAGGAGGAGCTCTCTAGTACCCCTCCACTGAAGAAGGATGGAAGAATGGTGCAGAGCAGTGTATCAGAAGTGGAACTTCCCCACACCGTTGGAGCCATAGATGGAAGCACGTGGCTGCAAAGCTCCAGCCAAGTCGGGGTCCACTTATCACAACTCCAAGGGCTTCTTCAGCAATCCTCTTCGCCATGGTCGATGCTGACTACAGTTCATGTACATCGATGCTTCAGGCAACGGTCATCTCAGATGCCAGGTATACACGCAGTCACCTCAAGGAGGGCTGGAAAGCAACTCATGGTGGGCTTCCAGATCCAGACCCGCTGCCCAACAACACGCAAGATTGCCCTACTTCATCGTGGGGGAGACGCCTTCTCCCAAACAACCTACTTCATGAAGCCCTACACCTCCAAATACCTCCCGTGAAGAGAGGATCTTTAACTGCAGGCTGTCCAGGGCAAGAGTGTGGTGGAGAACGCTTTGGCATCCTGGCCAACAGGTTCCAGGTACTTCTAGCCAACATGCACCATCGCCAGAGACCATGAGGAGGATCTGTGGAGCTTGCTGATCCTTCACAATCTCATGCGCACCTGCTACCCATCTTGCAGAACAGGCTTGTGGACTCCAGCAAGCAATGGGGACATGGAGCCTGGGAATGGAGGCAAAGGCGAAACCTTATAGACACTGAGGGTGTGCAAGGCCAACAGAGCCTCACATGAGGCGAAGAGCAGTGCAACCTCCTGAAACACTGGTGCAACTCCCCAGCTGGAGCAGTGGAGTGCAAGACAGGATGTAGATGCTTAAAGGATGCTTCCTTCAGCCTGTCTCATCACACGGATGAGATTGGCCATGTATGTTTGGTTGGCCTACAATGAACAGGGCGTTTAATAAAGAGTTGTGTTTGTGTTCAAATGTGTGGATCAATGCTTACATGTAATTGATAATGAAGGGCATAGGGTGGCAATTGGGAAGGTGGACCATCCAGTCCCATCTTGCTTGCACTGGAGGTTTATCTATCCACAACTATTCACATTCCATAGGTATCCCTCCCATCCACAGCTATCTTAACCATCCCAAGGTATCCCTGCCCATCCCACAGCTATCTTAACCCATCCCACAGCTATCTTACCCATCCCACAGCTATCTTAACCATCCCACAGTTTATCCCTGCCATCCCACAGGATATCCCTTCCCATCCCACAGCGTCTTAACCCATCCCAAAGCTATCTTAACCATCCCACAAGCGCAAAGGCTAAACCATTTCTAAAAGTTTCCACCCAGACTTTATAGAAAAAATTAATGAAGCAAGTGTGTGAACAAAGATAAACTTTATTAATAACAAGCTGTAAAATAAACATGACCCAAGTCAAGTGTCCAAATAAAGTCCACAATATCCAGCAGCCAGTCTCTGGCACTCCTCTTGGTCATTCGGAGTGTGTGCCCAGTCTAAGGTGTGGGTGCAGTGCTGTGGAGGTGGTGCTGCTGTAGTGCTGGTCTGAGGATTGTTGGAGTGCCTGGCCCCGAGAGGACAACAGGGATGGTGTGTTGAGGAAGGTCTCGGAGAGCTGGCTCAGCCCGCGATGCTGAGTGGTCTTCCTCCATGCCATGTGGTGTCAGCCCCATACCGAGGACAGATGTACTGAGGCGGCTTGGCTGTGGACGAGGGAGGAGCAGTGTAGTGGACTGTGCTCTGAGCGGTGAGGACTGGTGTTGGGTGTCATCGCTGTCGTGGGTGGCATTTTTGTGGTTGGCATCGGTGGCATCATTGAACGGTGGCAACGGTGTCGCCTGATGACTCTGGCCCTGGACTGGAAGGGCTGCTGTCTGTGCTGTGGACTCCGGGTAGCTGTAGCCTTGTAGGTGAGGGGCTGTGGGAAGCCTTGGTATGGAGGGGACATCACTGGTGGAGGAGCAGAACCTGGACTGGGTGGAGCAGTTCCTCTGGGTCTGGAGGTTTTAAGCAGTGTGATGATCCTCTCCTTCACCACCTGGTACTGGGGTTCGCCATCTCCTTGAGAGTCTGGTTGACATAATTGAGGAAGGGCTTGCGGTTGGAGGATGAGGATTCGATGGGACCAGCTGAGAGAGGATACCTATGCTCGTGCGGATGGTGTCCCTGGTCTCCACCAGGACTTGTGGCTCTGCCCTCCCGTGGTCTGGCTCTCTGCTTACTGTGGAGCGGAGGTGTGTGGATGCGGCTTCGCAGCGGTGGACTCGATATCTCCTTTCTCCCACGCACCAGGGGTCCTCATCGCTCTCACCACGCTTCCACACCTGCCCGGGGTTCTCCACTGTGGCACGCTTCCACGATACCTGCCTGAGACAGGACTGACTCTCGGCTGGAAGAGGATGGGTCGCAGCAGCTGCCGAGAGAGGGTAGATGGTGGGTTCTGGTGCTCCTCGTGGTGGACCTCACCTCCAGGAAGCTGCACTTGCCATGACATAGTTCTTCTGTCCGTCAGTTAACCGTGGCCTGGCCAGATTTTTGAGGTGCAGCTTCCCGTACCAGGTGTGCATGTGCTCACCAGCCGAGGACACATCAGATGTGTAGCCCAGACTCTTGCCTCTCTCTCCAAGCAGCCTGCTCGCTTGGTGTCCCAGTACAGCCGGTGTCCCTTCCGCCACAGATAGCCGTTCTCTCTCAGCCACTCAGCACCTCATCCTCGTGCGCTTCCTCAATGTAGTACTGCTCCTCTCCATTGTTGCATACGCCTCTTCCTCCCTTTGGCAGACCAGTGGGCCTCATTAGAGGGGCTTCCGGTTGTGAGGGCTGCTCCTCCACACCAACAGCATTCAGTCATCAGCATCATCACCAGCAGGATCATATATCTCAATCATCAGCAAGAGCAGCTATCACAGCAGGATCATAATCAGCAGGATCATAATCAGCAGCGCAGCAGCAGCAGTAGCAGCAAGACCAGGATCAAACAGCAGCAGAGAAGCACAAGCAGCAGGGTCAGCAACCAGGGCACGAGCAAGCAGCAGCAGCACGAGCAGACCAGGAGCACGAGCAGAACAGGACAGGACCAGACCAGGAGCTTCAGCAGAGTACGCAGCAGAAGCACCATGCCAGGAGCACTCCAGCAGAAGCTCCAGCAATAGAATACGAGCCGAGCAACAGAAGCCCCGCAGAAGATGAGTCAGGGCCAGGGGCGGGAGGGTGGCCCTGTCCCTCTTGCCAGGATGGCGGCAGGTTCCTGAGGCTTGCGCTTCTTCCCCATGTTGTGGGTTGCTGGCTGGCAGGAAGGCTTGCAGGAAGCTGGCAGCACAAGGTGGCAGGAAGGTGGCAGGAAGGCTGGCAGGAATGCACCAAGGCTGGCAGGAAGCTGGCAGGAGGTGGCAGAAGCCTGCAGGGAGCAGGCACCAAGCTGGCAACGACTGGCTGCAGGGAGCTGGAAGGCAGGCTGCCAGCAAGGCTGGAAGGGAGGTGCCAGGAGGCTGGCAGGGAGCTGGAAGCAGGCTGCCAGAAAGGCTGGAAGCAGGCTGGCAGCAAGGCTGGCAGGGAGGCTGGCAGGAGGCTGGGAGGCAGCTGGGAGGCAGGCTGAGGCCTGTGAAGGGTGGCTGCCAGGAGGCTGGGAGCAGGCTGGCAGAAAGGCTGGAGCAGACATGCAGGCAAGAACTCGAGGTATCCAGCAGCAGGTCTTTCCTCCAAATGCTGGCCACGTGCGAGCTGTTCCCTTATATCCGCGGGCTTGCGCAATGCTACCCCCCGCTTCGCAATTAACGCGAGATATCCGTTCTGCTCTGCTGTGCATCCGCTAGGCTTCCGCTGTGCTCCGCTTCATCCGCTGTGCATCCGTTCTGCATCCGTTTTTTCCGTTCCTGTGTCCGCTTTTCTGAGCCCCCCGAGAGCCTAGCGGATGCGCCATCCGCTGGGCTTCCGTTCCGCATCCGCTTTGCATCCGCCCTGCGTCCTCCCCGCGTCCGTGTTATCCGCTTCAATTATGCAAATTTTTGCCCCTTCTGAGAGCGGATAACAACATTTTTCTCTTCCGTTGTGTCCTTTTTGCATCCGTTGGGCCGTGTGACACGGCCTTAAAATGTGATGAAGAAAGCATTGGGCAGGTTAGCCCCTGCTAAGTGCAAAATAATGTCAAGAAATATTGAGTCAAGAAGTAATGCTGTCTTATTGGAAAGAAGGAGGTTAAAATATATATAGAAGCTGTATATATATATTTAAGAACTCCTTACTCAGACCTGTCACTTGGTGAGAGAAAGAGCAGTAAAAAGAAAAGTGACAGCATCTTGGGATGTTGCATCCACAATAATGTCTCTCTTCCAGTAGCTTTCGTACAGCTTAAATTCTGCTCTGCACTTATTCAATTAATGTGAGTCTCAAGACTTTTAGAAATTTCCGCACTCAGAGTCCCATTTGAAATGCTGTCCTGTTCTTGCCCCACTATTCTTTTTTGTTTTGCAGAGGATTTTTCTCTGAAGACAAAACTGTAGGTCCACCCAGCTAAACTTGGCTTAAAGAGAAAATATAAAAAGAAAACCACCTCAAGTCAGCCCCTGTGGAGAAGACTTAGGATTTCAATGTTTACAATCATGTACCTTGCATTTTTTAAAAAATGAAAGTCATTCTCCCTAAGTGAACAGGTGCTGAGTGGGTTTTCTCTTTTTAAGGGATGCCTTTCCAGGCATTTGAGAGACTGGGACAGGATCGAAGGTGAGTGGGAGACAGTCTATTGGAGCCTGGCCTTCCCTTCTGTGTGCAATTTGTGCTAATGAATTCTTTTGCTCCATTGAAGTCAATGACCCAGTACATAGGAATGCTGAGAAATACATTAAAATAATTCTCGGCTCTTATTTCAGTCGAGCACTTGATCTACTCTGAAAGGGAATTATGGGCAGTTTCAAACATGAAACCGGATGGATGAATAATCCTTGACTTCCAACTGGTCCTTCAGTGAACTTTCAAAGTTACAACAGCACTGAAAAAAGTGACTTACAACTGATCCTCTCACTTGTGACCATCACTGCATCCTCATGGTCACATGATCAAAATTCAATGCTTGGCAATCAGCATGAATTTACAATGGTTGCAATATTCAATGGTCATGTGATTGCCATTTACAGTCTTCCAGACTAGCTTCTGACAAGTAAATTCAAAAGGGGAGGCTGGATTGGCAGAATTAGGATAGGATAGGATAAGATAGGATATTCTTTTTATTCCTTTATTCGCAAAGTGATTTACTTAACAGCTGCAGTGATGTGCTTAACAACTGTGCCAAAAGTAATAAAACTGGACTCAACTCACTTAACAACCAACCTGCTTAGCAATGAAAATTCTGGCCCCAGTTGTGTTGGTAAATGGAAGGTTACCTATATGTATATGTTTGGGGCTGTAGCTAATGCCAGCAGGGCCACCAAGAGGATTATTAAGTGCTGGAACAAGACTAATATGGGCCAACTCACCTACACATTAATTTAATATGACCTTCATAAAACATCTCCCCTCCCCCTCCCCACCACCATATGGATTTACTCCATGCAGTGACATAACTCCCAACCAACAGAAAGGCTCGTTTTAAAATAAAAGGGTGGGGGGTTGGAAAGCTGTGGATGAAGTACGGAGGAGTGGCATTGGAGTCCACAAGTAGATTTTTTTTCCGACTGGGAGAAGAATGATTCATTCTAGTCTATACAAAGAAAAGTGGTGCTTCCCTTGCCCCTACCCCCAGGTTTATCCTTCTGGGTTTTAAAGCCACCTCTTGCCCAGATAAGCCAACAGTGGTGCCTCCTTCCTTTTGGTATGAAGGATTTCAACAGGGAGAGAAATGGAAGTTCATTCTTCAAGAACTGGGGAGAAAGAGAGAAGAGGAGGTGGAGGGGGTAGCCATCATTGCTGCTGCTGTAGTGTGGGAAGGACACGCCTTCCTTCCTTGCCATTTGATCTCTAATGAGTTGATTTGATCTAGCTTTGGAGTGGTTTGCTGACCCTCCTCATCCCCGCTCCCCTCCCCCTTCCTGCCCAGGCGCATCCAGGTTGATTCACCATCCCGCTGTTCTTTTTTAAAATTTGGTTTTGTATGAATTTAAAAAAACAATTCCTCTTCATGGGCCCCCTTTGAGCTCCATGGGCCCTGGAACAATGTACTAGCTGAGCCCCCTCTCTTCAGGCCTCAATGCCAGTCTTTCCTGGGAGGATTTAATTTCCTAGAATTCCCAAGTCACGATGGCCATTTTTGAGAATTTAGAGTCCAAACTTTTGAGGGATGATCTGATTGCCCTTTGCATGTTTTTCTCCTGCCCTCTTTGTGGAAAAAGTGTTTATTACCCATTAATTCCCCCAAAGATTTAGAGAAGACCCTCTCAGCCAGAGAATTACAGGCACTCCTCACCTTACAACAGTTTATTTAGTGACTTTTCAAAATTACAAAATGATTTATGGCCATTCACACTTACGACCATTGCACCATTCCTGTGGTCAATTGATCAAAATTGGTTCTGCAACACAACAGGACAGACACAGACTTCAGAGGATAATTCGGACTGCAGAAAAAAAAATTAGGACTGCAGAAAAAACAATTATTACCAACCTGCCTTCAATCAAGGACCTGTATACTGCACAAGTCAAAAAGGGGGCTGTGAAAATATTGACAGACCCCTCATATCCCGGACATAAACTCTTTCAACTCCTTTCCTCAAAACAATGCTATAGAGCATTTCACACCAGAACAACTAGATACAAGGACAGGTTTTCCCTGAACGCCATCACTCTGTTAAACAAATAATTCCCTCAACACTGTCCAACTATTTACAAAGTCTGCATTACTATTAATCTTCTCATCACTCTTTATTGCCCATCCCCTCCCACTTGTGTCTGTATGACTGTAACTTTTCTGCTTGTATGCCGCTTGTTTATACTGACTGTTTTCTAGTATGATTTGATTACTTATTGTACCCTATGACATTATTAAATGTTGTACCTGATGATTCCTGACTCTTGAAGAATGTATCTTTTCTTTTATGTATACCGAGAGCATTTGCATCAAGACAAATTCCTTGTATATCCAATCACACTTGGCCAATGAAGAATTCTATTCTATTCCATTCCTGAACCTCCCCCCAAACTGTTGGAAGCGTAACTGCATCCACGGAACATACTTTCATATGTGGTGGACATGTCCATATGCCCAGAAGTTTTGGAAAAATATCAAAAAATGGATTCTAAATGTAACTAAACAAGATGTAAAACTTGAACCTGAAACCTTTTTGCTGGTATGATAGACTCAAAAATAGAAAAAAAAGCAATATTTAATCTTGCACATTATAATGGCAGCCAGAATAAGCTAGGCTCAAAATTTGAAACGGTCTATTGTCCCTTCAGAGGAGGTGGTCATTAAAAAAATTCATGAGTGTGCAGAGATGGACAGTCTAACCAAATTACTAAAAAACAACAAAGATAGTGAATAGTACAAAATTTGAAACTGTTGGTATGAATGGTTAAAGAAAAAGCAACATTTGACAACTGAATAAGTTATGAAACTATGCAGGACGTGCATTTAATCATAAAGTATTCTGTGAAAATAAAACATTAAAAGTACGAGGAAGGTAACAAGGTTTACCACGTCAATGTTATGGGGTAAAAGAAAAAAAAGAAAAGAAAAGTGTAACCAATGCACAATACCTGCTGCAAAATGTACATACGTATATATATTGGTATGCTGTTCAGCTTTCTTCGGGTATTATCCCACGTCATTGTAGTTGTGCTTTTAAAGTTGTAGCAACGTTTCGGCAGATCTCATCTGCCATCATTAGGCCTTCTGTATATGAGTTCGTCTGTGAGTCAGGCTATCACAGCGTTCCAGTTTTGAAATTTGGGGCTAGCCTACGTTGTCACCAGTATGGTTTTTTTTTCATCCTGATGGTTGGGAGTCTTGTCTGTGTTTATTGATCTTGGGAGTTTTCTGTGTTCTGCTTGGAATTGGTGTTTCGTGGTTTCTTCTGTCTATTTTGGCTTTGATTGGCACTGGCACATTTGTGTTCCGTATTGGAGGCCTTTCAGTGCTAGCTTGGCTTCGGTAAAAGGAACTGGCTTATCATCTATTAGAAGCTAGGTTTCATCTTGGTGCTTGTTGGGGTGGTGTTTGAGCTGACGGTATCAGAGGGAGTCTGTTTGTGCCCAGGTGTTTTGCCTGGCTTTGTGTGTGTGGAATCTTTCTGATTTGAGAGTCAGGGCTTCCAGAATGATTGACAGTCTGGTGAATCATCTCTCTTCTAATTCATGCTTTCAGGTCCTTTTATAATCTCTATGGCTTCTTCTGATAATTCTGTGCCTGGGGTTATCCTATAGTGCTAGGTTTATGGATGCTTTGAAGTGATGCTAGGCCTGTGCTTCAGTTGTCTGGAACTAGTGGAGGAAGTGTGTTCCAGCTTTTTACTCGCATTTTTGTTCATCCAGTTAGGTACTTATTCTTCTATTGCGTCTGTCCAAATGTGACCGGGCATGAGCACAGGGGATTTCGATCATATGCCTTGGTTTTCCAGGTCATTTTATCTTTGGGTTTCTGAGGATGCTGCTTTTTTTTGTCTGTTTTGACAGGCAGTTTTGATGTGATGCCTGTAGTAGTATCTTACTGATTTTGTCTGTAAGACCTCTTATGTAGGGCAGGACAGGCTGATACTATATATTTGTTATATGTTTGTTGTTTCTTTTAAATGTTTTAAATACTATGAAACTTAAATAACACTTTATAAAATAAAAAAAAAGAATTCAATTCTATTACATTCAGATCTTGGCAACTGTTTCATGCATGGTTGCAATGTCCTGGATCATGGATACCCCTTTTGTGACCTACTGACAAGCAAAATTCAATGGGGAAGCCAGATTCATTTTAACAACCGCTGTTACCCAGTCTGAACAAATGCAGTGCGTTCATCCAACTTGGGCAGAAAGCTCATAAATGAGGCAAAACTCATATAAAACAGTATTGCTTAGCAATAAAGAATTTTGAGGCTCAAGTGGGCTTGTAAGTGAGGACTACCTCTATTTTTAGAGGACTTGAGCTAGTTTTGCTGACCTTCTGACTTTCATATGGTTCAGCAATTTCAGGCAGCATCTCCTATTGATGTTCCTTAGAGTTGAAGAAGATCTACTTTGACATCTGCCAGATCATTTGAAATCTTCTGGCACTGGTTTCTTGAATGTTGCCTATCTTCTGAGTTGTTTTGTATCTGTGTATTATTCTGGATAGACAGTTTGCAATAAAAGGACAGGTGGGCGTTGAGGAATCTCATTTCTGAGCTGGCCACTAGGAATTTGTAGGATCATTAAGCACGATGCACTTTATTCTGACCTTGTGACTTGTCTTTGTCAGCTGCCCTATCTTTCTGGCATGGATGGGAATTAATCTGATCTGGGATACATGTCTGATAAGTCAATGAATCTTGAAAGTAATGAGATAAAAAAAGTCTGGCATGATGTTGCACGACTTCACTAATGGTTGTATCTGTATAAATGCAGACATTTCCACTTAACGTCATGGCTAAGTCTAAATTTAACCATCTAAAGGTTGGCTTCTAGGTATACTTCTTGAAAGTTCATGGAGAGGAAGGAGAGCACAGAGACTCCTGATAAACCATTTGATATTAGGAAAGAAACCAAATTCATTCTGTTGATAGACATTCAGAAGTGATTAGATTCAGCTATAAAATACAGATTTGGAATTAAAGTTCGTGCACTATATGTTGACAGTGATAGAATCTTATATGCCAACAAATGGAAATGTAACACTATTCGTTTAGTAGAAGAAATGGATGGTAAAGACGTGCTGAGATGGCAACATGGACCATTTTATATCCTCTATACTATAGTTCAGTTGTTCTATTTGGAAACCACTTTGTGATTCTGTACTCAAACTGGAAAAAAAAAATTCTAATTTTAGGCTTTATGATTAGGAAATACTTTGGCTAAAAAAGGCCATTTATAGAAATGGCTTGAAACATGTAGAAATGATAAAAGCAAAAAATGGTTGAGACTACAATCTTTTTGCATTTTACCCAAAAGTTACTCTTTTTTTCTGTTTTATTTCTTTATTGTACTTTTCTTCTGCTCTCTTTTAACCTCTTAATTTTTATTTGTATTTATCTTATTAATGAATTTTAATTAAAATTTAAAGAAAAGAAATAATATTGGGGCATTTGCCCTGGTTTTTAAAGGCTAGTCCCACTGCCGACGGTATGGCAAACGTATGCAAAAAGACACAGCGATGAGCAAAATTTCGGGGGTGGCTCCATCCATTGTTATCTGCTTCCAAAAAGTGGCCGCAAAGTTGCATAAACAGAATGAACAGAAGGAAAGGAACGGACAGGGGTGTACGTAGCGAAGATGTTAAACGGATGTTCGTAGGAAGCCTAGTGGATGGAAGCGGATGGAAGCAGATGACACATCCGAAGGGCTTTCCGGGGAGAATTGCGAAGCGGGACGCATAGCGGAAGGAGCGGAGTTGATAGCGGATGACGCGGATCCATCACGCGACGCCTATAGGAAGCAAAGCGGATGCATAGCGGATGTATATCGATGCAAAGCGTTCACTGTGCATGCGGGGAGTATGATTGCATCAGCTCCAGTGGATATAAAAGGAATGCAGCTCGCACGCAGTTAGCATTCAGAGGAAAGATGTGCTGCCACAGACATCTTCGAATAATACCATGGTTCATCAGTCAGGAAGAAGAGAAAGCCTTGTCTACTCCTGCCAGCCCTGGCAAGAAGGACAGAATCACCCATCCCACCCCTGGCACTGACTCTGAAGCTGCTGGTGCTGCTGGTGCTGCTGGGATGCTTCTCCTGCTGCTGGTGCTGCTGGTGGTGGTGCTTCTCCTGCTGCTGCTGCTGGTGGTGCTTCTCCTGCTGCTGCTGCTGGTGGGGTGCTGCTGCTTGCTACTGCTACTGCTGCTGCTGCTGTGGTGGACCAGCCCCAAGGCCTCAAAGCCCTGCTGCTGAAGGCCTGCTGCTCAAGCCCCTGCCAGAGGGAGGAAGAGGCAAGGGAAGGAGAAGGGAGAGAGGAAACAGTTCACTGTTTCTGAGGACATGAGGAGGAGGTGCTGGAATGGCTGAGGGAGAATGAGTACCTGTTGGAGAAAGGGCCACAGACTCTATCGCGACACCAAGAAGAAACAGGCAACTTGGAGAGACAAGGCAGAGAGCCTGGGCTACACTGCAGATGTCCTCCTGGGATGGTGGAAGCACATGCACACCTGGTATTGCAAGCTACACCTCAAAAAATCTGGGAGGCTGCTGTCAACCTCACTGACCGGGAGACCTATGTCATGGCCAGGTGCAGCTTCCTGGAGGGTGAGGTCCGCCACTGAGGAGCAGCCCCTCTGACACCCCTCTCCCTCAGACAGCCAGTCCTCTTCCAGGCAAGGAGACAGCTGCCCTGTCCAGGCAGGTGTCTTCGGAGGGCTCACGGCAGAGACCTCTGACAGCTGCACTCCCTCATGCTGGAGGACTTGGAGGATCCCCTGTCACAAATGGAGCAAGAGAAGTGACAGCCACCAGAGACCAACACCCAGCCCCCACCCCCAGCTCCACAAGATGCAGGCAGAGAGGCAGACTGGAGGGCCAGAGCACATTTACCTGTTGGAGATCAGGACACAAGACCAGCACAGAACTTCTCTCTCAGCTGGTCCACAGTGACATACCATCCTCGGACCGAAGCCCTTCATCACCTACGTGAGCCAGACCCCTCATGGACCTGCCCGAGGCCAATACCAGGTGATGAAGCAAAAGATACAGCACTTCGCACAACCTCCAGGCCCAGCAAAACCTACTCCAACCCAGTCCAAGGTCTACTCCTCCACCCCAGGTGATGTTCACAGCCTTTCCACGCTTTCACACCCCTCACCTCCAAGGGCTACGACTACAAGGACTTCCCAAGCAGAAACAGCCCTTCCAGTCCAGACCCAGGTTCATGCGCATGCCACAGACGCCACAACCTCGCCCATCTGCAGACCAGACAGCCCACTACACTCCTCCTTCCTCCATCCCACAGCCAAGCCCGTCAACAGACAATCTGTCATCAGTCTTGTGCCTGACATCCCAGGTACGTGATGAAGGGCCTCTCAACCTATGGGACTGAGTCAGCTCTCTGAGAGTTTCCTGAAACACCATTCCCTGTTGTACTCTCGGGGCCAAGCACCCCAATGGCGCCTCAGACCAGCACTCCAGCACAGCCACCTTCCACAGTCCTGGCCGCTTAACAGCTGAGACATGGACATGCCTCAGAGTGCCTGAGATAGTTGCCAGAGACTGAGTGTTACCTGTTTCACTTTATCTTTGCTTAAGACACTTTACTTGGTTCATTTTGCTTTTTAATAAAGTCATACAGTTTACTTAAGACAGTATTAATAAAAGTTATCTTTGCTTCACACCACTTGGTTCATTTTTTTTTACTTAATAAAGTCAAAACTTTGAAAAAATGGTTAATCCTTTGCATGCTTGTGGTAGGTAAGGATAGCTATGGGATAGATAAAACCTCCAGTGCAGCATAGTGGGACTGTATGGTCACCCCTCCCAGCTGCCGCACATAATGGCCCTTTTTTATTCAATAACAATTATTCATTGATCAACACATTTCAAAATAACAAAGCTCTTTATTAATGCCCTATTCATGTAGGGCCACTCAACATACATGGCACAATCTCATCACGTGTTATGAGGCAGGCTCAAGGAAGCATCCATTAATCTATCAATCATCCTGTCTTGCCACTCCACTGCTCCAGCTGGGGAGTTGCACCAATGTCTCAGTAGGTTGCGCTGCTCTCCTTCATGTGAAACTCTGTTGGGGCCTTGTACATCCACAGTGTCTATCAGTTTCGTGCTTGCCTCCATTCACCAGGCTCCATGTTCCCATATCCCTTGTTGACGGTCACAAGCCTGTTCTGCAACACTGGGTAGTGGTACGCATGAGATTGTGCAGGATGCAAACAAGCTTCCACGATGCTCCTCACAGTCTGTGGGTGATGCTGCATGGTGGTGAGAAGTTCTGGAACCTCTTGCCAGGATGCCAAAGGCGTTCTCCACCCACCCGTCTTGCCCGGACAGACTGTAGTTGAAGATACTCTCTTCATGGGGTGAGGTATCTTGAACTGTAGGCTTCTGAGGTAGGTTCTGAGGGAGAAGGCGTCATCACCCACGATGAGTTGGGCACATCTTATGTGTCATTGGGTGAGGGGGTCTGGATCTGGAAAACCCATGATGAGGTTGCGTTCCAGCATCCTTGAGGTCACTGCATTGTATAATCTGGGCATCTGAAGCTGACCCATTGCCTGAAGCATCGATGTACATGAACTTGTAGTCGGCATCAACCATGCAAAGAGGATGATACTGAGAAGCCCTTTGTAGTAGGAATAATTGGACCCTGAGTTGGCTGGACTTTGCAGGCCACTGCTTCCCCATCTATGGCTCCAACGGTTTGGGGAAAGGTTCAATCTCTGATACCACTGTTCTGCAATTTCTCCAGCCTTCTTCAGTGGTGGGACAATGGAGGAGGTCCTCCATTATTCTTTGATGATGGCCTGCACCACTTCTCTGACCACAATGCTGATGGTGTTGTTGTGGCACCCCAGCATACTGCATGTTTCTTGTATGTGGTTTCAGAGGCAGGTGCCGCAGAGTCAGTGCCACCTTCAGTCCAGGGTCCAGGTTGGGATAGGAAGTTGGTGCTCGGCTTGGTCACCTGGGTCTCAGACGCTCTACAATTTCGTCAAACACATGGCTGGTGGCATCCTCTGAAAGTGCTGGAATGCATGAGTTGTCTTCATTCTCAGCTCCACCATCAGCTTGTCATACAGTCCAAACTCCATTCTTCTCTGATCCATCCTCGGACCCACGCAGTCTTGAATGTCTCTCTTCTCCTTGTGTAGAAAAGGTGAAACAGTCTGAAAGGGCTTGTTCTGGTGTTGATGATCGCAGCTACCATAAGGACTGTGTTATGATCCATGGGAGAACAATGGATGATGTGGAAGAGCAAGATCAGGTGAAGACCGGTCTGTACACCACAGCTGCTGGACTCATACTGAGATCCAGGTGATTTCTCTCCCCTTTTTATAGAAATATCGGTTGTCTGCTAGAGTGTCTTCCACATACTCTAGGCATACTCCAGACATCCTAAATATCTGAGATACATCCCATATAACAAACGTTTTGCCGTTTTAATGCTTTTATCTACGAGATGCATCCACTTACATCCTTGCTATTTCCATGCTGCTAACACTGTGTGGACGTTCCATTGCACCTTTCATTTCCTCCCTCTTTCCGTTTCGCTGGAGCGGATGTGAGTTGCAAAGTGTCCAGAGGATGCAAGAGGATACAGTGGACATTTAATGGATGATAACGGACATAGAACGTTTGTTGCCCGATATGTCGCGGATGTACATCGTACGCGGCGGAAAGTTCATCCGCTCAAAAAGTTTTGTGCAGCTCAAAACTTCTTGTGTGGATGAAATCTCAGTGGATGTATGCTCGATGGATAGAGCGTATGAAACATGTATGCAATGAGTACACAACAGATGCATCGCGTTTTCCAATGGATGATAAGCATTTTTGTCCGTTTTACATCCTCTTTGCATACGTTTGTGCAGTGGGACAGGCTTTACTAGGCACAATTACAGTTCCTTTAAGATGTGAACCCCTCCTGAAGTTCCCTCCGCCAATATGTCAAAGAAAAATGAGGAATTTAACTAAGCCCCACTTTACAGGAAGCACTCAACTTACAACTCCTCCTCCTTCTGTGACTATTCAAAGTTATAATAGCACTAAATAAGTTCACTTATGACTATTGCAGCATTCCTGTGGTCATGTGATCAAAATTCAGATGCTTGGCAACTGGCATGTATTTATGACAGTTGCACTGTCCTGTGATCATGAGTCATGGGATCACCTTTTTGCAACTTCTGATAAACAAAGTCAATGGGGAAGCCAGATTCCTTTAACAACCACATTACTAACTTTATAACTGTAGAGATTCGCTTAACAACTGTGGCAAGAAAGACTGTAAAATGGAACAAAGCTTAATAACTTAATAACTATCTTGCTTAGCCACATAAATTTTAGGCTTAATTATGGTTGTAAGTGAAGGACTACCTGTATAAATTTTATCCCTTCAACCTCCTTTTAATATTACAAAGAATTTCAGCAGGTTTCCCCCCCACTCTTAATTCAATGTGTTTTTGTGCATTAAAACACACTATCTTCCTTTCTTATGATTGGATCCTGCAACTACAATGCCGGAGACATTTCCATCTACCTGTTCATCTACCTGCATGGTATGGATGCTAACCATCTAATTTCTTTCTAAGAAGTCAATACACCCAGCACTGCAAAAGTCTCTTGGTGCAAATCTCTACAGTCAATCAACTGTATAACCTTGGGGAAAATGCTCAAACTATAACATCTCCTTGGTATCAACTGGGCAAACAGTTGTGCATAATCCAGGTAAGCACAAAAGAGATCCTGTGGGTGGGATAGGCAACCATATCAAAGCTTGAAGTAAGAGTATAAAAAGAAATCATCTGTCTTTGATAAACCTGTTTGTGATTCAGAGGGGTGAGTACCTGTAGGAAGCTGCAGAAGGCTGGATCAGGTTCTGGTGTGTATGAGGCAAAGATTGTGATGGGTTGACTGTATCTGGGTGTACAGCATCCAAGACTCAGTGTAAAGTTAAGGTATGTGCAAGAGATAGGTGTGTGTCAATGCTCCTGGAATGACTGCTGAAAGGACAACAACATATCTCTTGAAGGTTGGTACAGGGAGATGTAGGAAAGCTTCAGGGTTTGTTTCTTTAAGAGGGAAGGGGAGATGGAAGCAAAGAATAAAAAGGAGTGAGAAAAGGCAAGAAAAAAAAGGGGAAGAAAAAGAAAAACAATGAAAAATGGAGGTGAGGGAGATGGGTAAAATCCAGAATAAAAAGAAGACAAAGGTGGAGAGAGAAGAGAAGAGAGAGCACTAATATAAAGTAGGATAAGGGACTTTGGGGGAGGATAAGCCATGAATTTTGCCTTTTCTCACCACTAGCCAGGTAGGCAAGAACACCTGAACGTTGTTAGTTTGCAAAAGTTGGAAGTGATGATGGATTCCCAGTGTCTATTGTAAAGAAAGAGAAGGAAATTTGCCCAAAGAAATGGACTGATGAAAGGAAACTATTATTTACATGCTATAGATAAACTGGAATTTATTCTGTACTCAGCTACTCATAAAAATCAAGCACCTGGATGAAAAGTGGGTGGTAGCAAGGAGAAACATGATATATGCACAATCTCCCTGTTGCCTAAATTTTGTAATTGTCACAGAATAGCTTTTTCCAGGAGTGGGGGGGGGGGNACAGAATAGGTTTTTCCAGGAGGGGGGGGGGGGGAAACTGGGCAATTTCTATATTTGTTTTTGGAATATAAAAACCAAGTATTAGTCATGGCACAGTGACCAGAAAAATATCGCTGGAGTTTTCAGCCTTGAAGTTTCTGGGATGGGAGAGGTAGTTTGGAAATCTAAGTACATGTTATACCTCTCAGAGTTTTAATTTAAACTGCTGTATCTTGGTTGGTTGGGAGGAGAGGATACCTCTGCACACCCATATGGTAATTCTTGGGGGAGAGGGTTCCAAAGACAGCTATACTGAACATAATCTATTTATAATCCCACCTTTACTATTTTTTATTAAAAAAAAACTCAAGGTGACAAACATACCTAACACTTGTTTGCCTTCCTATTTTCCTCACAACAACCCTATGAGGTAAGTTCAGCTGAGAGAGAGGGACTGGCCCAAAGTCATCCAGCCAGCTTTTATGTCTAAAGTGGGACTAGAACTCACAGTCTCCTAGTAATTGGCCCAAAGACAGTCAGCTGGCTTTCATGCCTAAGGTGGGATAAAAATTTACTGTTTCCTGGTTTTTTAGCCTAGTCACATAACCACTTGACCAAACTGTCCTTTGATTAAGTTCACTTTTCATTCTGGCTCAGGAATTAAGATGGCTTCTCTAACCCTAGAGAAGTGGATATTAACATAATCTTTCCACAAACATCTTCTGTGTGAGCTGTTCGGTATGTTGTTTTACTGGCCTGAATCTCTTTTCGGGACAAGGGACTATTTCATCATTTTGGGAGGAGCACTTGATTATCAAGGGGAGGGAAAGCTGGTTGGAAATATCTATTCTCTGGGACTACAGAGGTTTGGGTCTCCAAGACATCTAGCCAGCTCACCAAATGCAAGGATCTTTTTCCCCAGGTAAGTAACTTTGGGAAATGCACTAATTGCTGTACATTTAGAGCGGCAAAGCTGCTAGAGTGGCAAGAGTAGAAATAGAGCCGGAGTGTTTATTTTAACTACTGTAAGGTTTAGTCTTAATTTCTCCAGAGAATAGCCTGTGGGAGAAAGGGTTGCCAGGCTGTTTGAGATTTGAAGCCTCTTCTGGGGAATGCGGGGAGTGGGGGAGGTTGATGCTTTTGTCTCAAGAAACATAGTTTTTTTTTTTTTCAGAGAAAAAGATTACAAGTCCCCAAGTTATAGCAAAGAAAAAGGGATTGTCAGCTAAAGGGCAAACAGAGATAAAATTAGCCAGGAAGAGCAGCAACAATAATGATTATGCTGATATATCAATTCCTTTGTTTATCCTAATGTTACCAGTGAAATACAATGGATTAGATTCAGATTGAAGTTGCTCCCTAAAGGCACTAGTAATCAAAAATCATCATGAAGTTATTTTGTCTTTCCCTCTTTCTCGGCTTTTCTCTACTAAAAAGAAAAGAGATGGGATATCTGAGCAAACCCAGCAGTTTAGAAACTGATCTGCTGGCATTACTTCACAAGGCTTTTAGTGAAAACTTTTATTGTGGACAATGTAGTTGGTGAAATAATATGGAAGAGACTGGATGATTGCATAATAAAACTTGTAGCTATTTATGATAGTTGCTAGAGGAATCATTCTCTTAATCCATTAAAATAATGAAACAGGTGTTATGCATTGAATATCTATATAATTGTGTTAAGCCCTGCTAAAGTGAAACTAACCTTTAGATGACCCTAACTGTTAATTCTCAACTGTTTTGGAGGGAAACTTAGAACATTCATATTTGGGTGGGCTTTTTCAAGTATTATGATTGGTTAAGGCTCTGTGCGCCCAGAGTATAAATTACAGGCATTTGCCTGCTGTTCCTCAGTTCCAGTTTGAGTCAATAAATGTTGTTGTAGCTATGCTGGTCTGCTCCTTGCCTACTGAAGCCCACTACACAATAGTGGCAATCAAGATGGGATGCTGCAGGGGAGAGAGCTGCTGCTAACCAAGATACTGAAATCACTAGGTGATAGGCTAGGTAACAAGCCATGGCAGGACTAGTCCTCACCCCTGCCTACCAGTAAGCCACATTGGAGGCATGCTGAAAACACTGGGTGTCAGACTGGGTAAATAGACCTGATAGGAACACACTCCCTGTCCTTCTTGCCAGTAAGACACACTGGAGGCACAGATGTACCTGAGGAATCTGCCTCCTGGACTCCTAAGTGCAGCCCAGTTGCAACAGTACAGGAATTAACCAGTACCATGGGGCCTTCTCAAAATGGCTAAATTGGGAAGGATCAATGAGTTAAATATTACTCACCTGGAACAGTGGAGCTCATACATCTGCTGAGTAGACAACTATCTCTGGGCTAACCAGGTCACGGACTATGGCCAGAAGGCGGCAACTTTACTATGTGTCTGCAGACAAGCCATGTTTGATATAGCTGAAAACTTGATAGCACCGGCAAGTATAGAGACTGGACTATGCAGATCTCAAGAAAAAATTAGGGAACATTTTGAGCCTAAACTCTCAGTCATTCCTCAGTGTCATGTATTCGAGCAACATAAACAGAAATCTGGGGAATCTGCAGCAGAGTTTGTGGTAGCCCTTTGCCAAGCATTGCGCCAATGTGAGTTCCCTGATTTGGAAGACTGTATCAGAGACAGGCTTGTTTGAGGCCTGCATAATAGTGAATTACAGTAGCACCTATTTGTCATGGAGAAACTGACTTTCCAACATGCATTGAAGGAAGTCATGGCAGATGAGGCTGCCAGAGGGGCTATGAAGACTTTCTGGCCACCAAAAGCACACACTAGCCCCCCAGTGATCCACCAAGAGATCTCAAAAGGCTCTGGGGAGGTCAGTGAGAGTGAAGAAATTGATAGCTTCAGAGAGAGCCACCCAGACGGTCACGCTCCACAGAGCAAGTAGCTCCCCCACAGAGTTGCACAAGCTGTGGGGGGCTGCATGAAAGAGCAGAGTGAAGATTCTGCACAGCAGTATGCCAGGCCTGTGGAAAGCAGGGGCACATTGCCAGAGTTTGCAGAGGTCATCAGAGGAAATGAAACCTGTGACACAGCAGCACAAGGAAAAATGGTCCCCAGGACAGAATAGAGTTGAATATTGCTTAGGAAGGCATAGCATCCAATGCACAGGGGCCCAATGCTCCATCAAACAAAAATTAAGCAAAAAATAGATTGCAGTAAAAATACAGTCCAACCTGTGGACTGTAGTCAGGGAGACTCTCATAGTGATTCCACTTAAGCCTAATGGGGACGTTCACATCTGCGCAGACTATAAGTGCACCATAAACAAGGCACTACAGCAGCATACTTACTCTATACCAGTGGTAAGCTACATCCTTGCCTTGCTCCAGGGAGGCCAAATCTTTGCTAAGCTAGACCTTGCCCAGGCCTACCAGCAGCTACTGAAACACTACTGCAGAAGCATAAACAATAGTTACTCACAGAGGTGCATTTCGAGTGTGCTGCTTTCAGTTTGAGGTAAGCATAACACCAGGGTTGTTCCAAAGCATTATGGAAGAAACACTGAAGAACATTCCTGGTGTCTGCCCATACTTTGATGACATCCTGATCACAGGGGAATCAGCAGCAGTCCTGGTGGAATGTCTCTGTGCAGTACTCCAACGTTTCAGCAAGGCAGGCCTAAAACTCAAGAGGGAAAAGTGCCAGATTGGCATGGAATCCACATCTCTGGATTTCCACATTGACACTGTCAGAATCCACCTATCTGAAGCAAATCTAAAGGCAATTCAGCAAGCCCCACACCAAAATCCAAGAGGGATCAAGCATTCCTAGCTCAACTTTTATCACTCCTTATCACATAAGGCTGCCCGGCAGAACTGCTACACCGCCTACTGGACAAAAAAAGCACTCTGGGCCAGGTCAAGCACTCAAGACAAACTGTTCAAGGTGGCAAAATCATTACTATCTTCAGACTCCATCATAGTTCATTTCAACGAACCCCTACCAGTAACACTAGCCTATGACCTTCACCAAATGGCATTGGGGCAGCACTCAGTCAAAGGATGCAGGTGTAAAGAGGCCCCCATTGCAGAATATTCTAGAATGTTATCATTGGCTGAAAGGAACTATGCCCAGATAGCCAAGGAAGCCCTCGCCATAGTGGCTGGCATTAAGAAGTTTCATGACTTCTTATATGAGTGAACTTTCACCATCTTTATAGACCACAAACCTCTTCACAGCTGAAAAACAGATACCACAGATCCTGTTGCAGCAAATGCTACGATGGTCCATTTTCATGGCTGCATATTCATACCGGTTAGTACACAAGTCGGGCAAGGAAATGGGCCATGCCAATGCTCTCAGCCAACTGCCTTTACCATAGACTGAGCCAGATCTGGCCCCTGCTTGTCATGTTCTGGCAATCCAGGACCTGCCTGAAGAACCCCTACATGCTGGGAACATTGCAGTTGAAACCACTATGGACAGAACACTTAGCCGCATTCTCAAGTGGGTGTTCAGGGGTAGCCAGGCCTGGCCAGGCCAGGCCCTGAGTTCCAGCATTATGCTTCTCAGAAAAATGAACTGTCGACCCACAAGGGATGTGTGCTGTAGGGCAGCAGGCTCATCATTCCGCCCAGTCATCATTCCAAGGTGCTGTATTCCCCACATGAGGGACACCCAGGAATTGTTCGGGTGAAGGCTCTAGCCAGGAAATACTTGTGGTGGCCATGGCTGGACAAAGACATTGAGAATCAAGTAATGAGTTACCAGGCCTGCCAAGAAACCCGACCGGAGATTCCACAAGCACCAGTGCACCACTGGGAGATCATGCACACCCCATGGTCTTGTGTGCACATTGACTTTGTGTGTCCTTTCCAGAGCAGGTGTTCCTGATAGTAGTGGACAGTTATTCCAAGTGGTTGGACATGGCACCTGTCTCATCGATGACAACGACCAGAGTCATCTGAGAGTTTCACTGGCTGTTCGCCACACATGGTCTGCCAGAGTGATAGTGTCTGACAATGGGGCACAAGTCACGGCAGAACAGTTTCAATCTTTCCTCAATGCCAAGATGATTCAGCCTGTAACATCTGCTCCATTTCATCCCGCAACTAATGGTCAGATCAAATGAATGGTCAGAACCACAAAGGATGTGCTCAAGTGTATGGTGTCTGGAGTTTGGAATCACTGCCTCCTGAACTTCCTCCTGTGTCAACACAATTCCCTATACAGCAACAGGTTGCAGCCCAGCGGAGCTGAGGTGGGGCTGCCAGCTCACCATGAAGCTTAACTAACTTCACCCAGAGTAGCGGTGGAGATGGCTCAGCCAACACTCTCCCAGGAACTTACAGCCAGGTGAATTGGCTGGGCCAGGAACTATGGGAGTGGGGCACCTTGGGTGGCAGCTAGGGTAATTAAGGTAATGAGGCCCTTGTCATACGAGGTTATTCTGGGGAATGATCACACAGTCAGACACCATATTGATTAGTTATGGCCAAGGGTGGGATTCAACAGGTATTACTACTGGTTCGGTGACTATGTTTTGTGTGTGCGTGTAAAAAAACCTTAAGCTGTGCTGCCTGGAGAGCTGAAAGCTGCCTGGAGAGCTGTGCTGCGCAAAGCAGCTGAGATTGAAAAAGCAGGAAATAAAGGACAGGTAAGAGCCCAGGTGGGCGGGTGGGCCAAACAGCAGCAGACACCGAACCAGTTCGGTGTCTGCTGATCTTCAGAGCTACCAGTTCTACAGAACCGGACAGAACCAGTAGCATCCCACTCCTGGTAATGGTGTCGGCAAGCCAGGCCAGTCCTGGGTGAGGTTCCAGAGGTGTTAGCAGACTCACTAGGGAACTGTTTTCCTCTGAGTTTGCCTACATCACCCATGGCCGCCTCCAGGGAAATGGAAGTATCAAGGGCAGTAGAACTGCCACCACTCATGGGCAACCAAAACGGCCATCAAGACTGTCCAATTGGAGATGGACAATATTACACTTAAACAGGACTTTCCAGTAACATTGCAACAGTCCACCAGGATCCGTGGGTCCCCAGCCTATCTCAAAGACTATATATTTGGGGGGGAGGAATATACAGCATATAGTTGTGTTAAGCCCTGCTAAAGTGAAACTAACCTTTAGATGATCCTAACTGTAAACTCCAACTGTTTTGGGTGGACTTTTTCAAGTATTATGATTGGTTAAGGTCCTGTGGGCCCAGAGTATAAATTACAGGCATTTGCCTGCTGTTCCTCAGTTCTGGTTTAAGTCAATAAATGTTGTTGTAGCTATGCTGGTCTGCTCCTTGCCTACTGAAGTCCACCATACAATAAAAAGTTAATTGCATTAATATTTTTGAAGATGTATTTTGTTTGGTAATTTGAGGCATTCTTCCTTCTTTATATAATTTTAATTTAAAATAATTAACAGGAAGATTAAAAACTAAGATAAAATAATTAAAAGAAGATAAAAAGTAAGAAATAAATCAGAAAAGGCTAAAAGTACAAGAAAAAAAAAGAAAAACAGAAAAGAAAGAAAAAAGATACAAAGAATGGGCTTTCAATCCTATTTATAGCCATTATAAAATACAATTATAAGTTTACTTATTACTGTGGTTTTAACGCACTTCTCTTCTTACTGTATGATATATCCTATCTAATCATCAAAACCATAAGTCATAAGCTCACTTTTTTTTGCTTTCCCCAAAGCAGTCCATTTGACAATCTGTGACATAGTTCCTGAGATGGAAAAAAATGAATTATCTGTCTTTCCAGGATTTATTTTATATTTATTTATTTATTTATTTGTTTGTTTGTTTGTATCCTGCTTTTATTATTTTTTACACATAACTCAAGGATGCGAACATATCCAATGTGCTTTCCTCCTATTGTCTACATAACATAAATCTTGTAAAATGACTTGGGCTGAGAGAAAGTGACAGGCCCAAAGTCACCCAGCTTGCTTTCATGGCTAAAATGGGGCTTGAAGTTACAATGTTCTACTTTCTAGCCCAGTGCCTTAACCACTATGCCATGGGGATGAGGCTTTTAAAGAAATTGGTTCTGATTCAGTGATTCAGCTCTGTACTCATCCCTTGTGGAAGTGGAATGCGATAACTTGTCACAGCCAACTTGTTGTGATCACTTCCCCATGCCCACATCTCCACACCCAACTCATCGCAACCAAATCTCCATGGCCAACTACCATAGCCAATTTGCTGTGAGACAACTCTCCATGGCCAACTTGCGACGGGACAACTCGCCATAGGACAATTTATCAATTCAATTTAATTATTTAAAATAAATTTAAAAAATGTTTTAATTTTTGTCATTCAGATTTCATTTTGTCCCTCCTTTTGCATCCTTTCTTTAATGATTCTATTCTACCATTTCTTCGATATCAGTGTAACTCTTGTCTCACAGCCAGTTGGCTGTGGCAAGTTAACCATGGCAAGTTGGCCGTGGCAGGTTGGCTGCAGCGAATTGTCAGAGACCCTTGTGGGAGGCACTTTGGAAGAAGCCACAGACAGAACAGTGAATTGACCTAAGTACTTGGCCTATTGAAGAACTCCAGAGATGCAACAGCTGGATCAGAAGATAACAATTTGAGGAACTGGAGTCTGTTTTCAAAATTTTGAGGAAGGATGAGGGCTGTCTTCAGCAGGTATGCATACAGATGATTCACATACAGGTACTCTTTGACTTACAACCAGTTGTTTAGTGACTGTTTGACGTTCAGACTGACCCAACAAAAGGGGACTTGCAACCTGGATTTGAAGTCCCAATGGTCAGCCCTTTACATGACCGAACTTTGGGCGTTCGATAACATGGCAAATTTACAGCCATTTGCAGCATCCTGTGGTTTCTGACAGTTACTGCTACTTATTTCCACTTTTTAACAAAAATGCACCCACAGTGAATCATAAGTTCACTTGACAACTGCAGTGTTCATTTAATGACCACAGCATCCACTTAACATCTGTAGCATTTGCCATACACAGGCTCTCTTACTGTTGTATGTCAAGGAAAATTTGAGGTTTTTCTGCTTGTTTAAAAGTAGATTAAATCTTTTGGGAGGAGATTTTCCTGAGTCAAAATGGAAGGAAAAACCACTATTTTCATCAGTGGTGGCTGGAAATATACCTGGAAGCCTTGAAGAAGGAGTTAACCGGGAAGCCCTTAGCTTGCTTTTTGATTGGAAGAGACCAGGTTCAAATTCCCACATTATTCTAAATTTCACTAGCTTATCTACAATGATTGCTATGAAGGTAAAAATTACCTTTGGGAGAGAGGAATCTGTACTTTCCCCCAATATGTATTTACTGTACATATCTTGTTTGTTTATTGTTTGATTGTTTGTTTGAGTTGATAGTTCCTTGATTGGGGCATTTTTTACTGCTTGATTATTAATCTTGGTATTAACAACAGTCTAAACATGAGCCATGGTGGCACAGAATGAAGGATTGCAGGCAGATTCTGCTGACTGCTAGCAATTCAATCCTCACTTGCTCAAGATTGACTCAAACCTCCATCTTTCCAAGGTTGGTAAAATGAGGAGCCAGATTGTTGGGGGCAATATGCTGACTCTGTAAACTGCTGAGAGAGGGCTATAAAGCACTGTGAAGCAGTATATAAGTCGTATTGCTAATCAAGGAATCACTAAGACCACTTCAATCAACAATGACAGGACAAGTCACTTGTATATAAACAGAGAACAAATCCCACTCCCTTCTAGTACTGATGATGTTACCTAGTTGGGTAATGAAATGTCTGCAAGAAAAACCCCAAATGTAGAGAGTGCCAAGGATTCCATAGTTCAACCTTGGACTACAAATATTATTTTCTGTTGCTATATGAATATTTAGTCAGTCTTTGAGTCCAGTGCTTTATCTGAAAGCAGAAAAGAGAAATCAAGCTTTCAGATAAAACAGTGAGATGTTCAAGGGCAGAAGGTGAGCTGAAGAGACAACACAGGCAGGAGATGGGTTCTTTAGAGCAAAAGTCATGAGCTGAGAGAAAGCTATGAATCCTCTTGTTTAGGGGAACTGTTTTCTGGCTCTTGCATGGCTTGTACATCCTGGTTCTTGTTCCTTAGCTGGTGTTGGAAGAAATATCCATCTGGTTCAGTTCCAAGGTGGGACAAAAACACTGGAAACAACATAGAGGCTTATTGGAAAGGAAGTTTAATGATGAACAGAACCAACATCAATCCTGGGTCAGCTGAAAAAATGAAATTGAGAGTGGGGGGATTTTTATACCTTCTTTGGGCTTTGTATTTGAGCTTCCTGTTCCTGTGCAAGAACATTAATATTCTGTTGGCTGTTGTCAGATTCCTATGGGATCATGCAGGGGTTATGTAGGGGTCATATCTGGCTCTATAGGCAAAAGAGGAAATGCAAATCCTAGATGCTTCTCTGAACTAATTTTGTCAACTTTTTGTTTGTTGCTTCTCTGGGCTCCCAGGTTTCTGTGACTTTGAACCTCAGACTGCAATGAAGAAACTTGTATTTTGAAAGGGTATTGGGCAATTCCTATTGTGGCTAATTGGCTTTTCTCCTGTGTTGGATCTTGGGTGAGAGGCTGCTTTCTAATCCTATCATTCTGCTTTTGTTAGCTGTCGAACTTTGCTGCAAGCAGTTTCAAGACATCCTGTTTTGAACGGATTTCTGCCTGCAGTATTTGCTTAGCTTATGAATAGAGCCATCTAGATAGTTGGCTTCTTTCAATAAGCTCTTTATCTCTTAAATGCTGACATCTGCTGTGGGCTATTAAGAAAAGGTGGGGGTTGCTTTCTGCCTCATGTTTCTCTATTGCTCCCTTTGGGGAAATATAATATTCCACCTTTTTAATATTTCTTAAAATATTTCATTCTTCGGATGGGAGGAAGCAAGAATCCTCTTTTTCTTTTGACCTTTTATTCTTGTGGTCCTAGAGGAGGCTTCCCTCATGTCTGGCAGTGGCTCTTGAATGGGGTTAAGATGGTTTCCCCTTGCTTTGATGGTAGCCCCCCAGAAGATGGGGAGGAGGCTTCTGATGGCAGTAGATCTAATCTCACCTCAGGCATCCATGTTCCTTCTGCCCTCCATCCCAGGGCAAGGTGCAATTGAGTGAACAAATATTGTTTACACAAATGTCTTTTCCTGTGACCTATTTATTTCATGCTTCATAACTGCAAACTGTTTTGGAAGGTAACATGAGTTTTGAAAGTGAGGGCACGGCCAAAAATAAAGGCCCACTTTTAATTGTTTGCTTATACAAAGGAGAGCAGTCATACAATAGTTCAGCTCATAAGCTCAGAGGGTGTGATTGGTTTAGGTCTGGTTTAAGTTTGGGTAAACTGGCCAATTGCAGTTTATTTGGTAAACCATAATTTAAAAAAAACACAGTTTAATGAAGTGAGTTAATCCAGTCAACAACTCATTTGTATGTAAAATTCTGGAGATTCAAAAAGAAAATATGCCACGTAGTAAGTTTGCCAGTTTTTCAACCAATCTCTATAGCTCTGCTTCTAACAGCAGTCTTTACTTCAGGCAACATTTATTTAGTCTCCTATCATTGAAGGTGAGCAGATAATCATGTTTCTCTTCCTACCAGGATAAATTTTAGTTGCTGAGATATTATGCATCTTAAACCATACTGCAGCCACTGGAAGTGGCACATCTGGTTGTGATATTTCCCATCAGTTGATAATTCTGCCTGAATGCATATCAGACTCATAGATGAATTTCACATCCAAGAGTAAGCACTGCAGACAAATTCTTTGTCCAATAAATCTTGGTCAATAAAGAATTCTATTCTGTTCTGTTCCGTTCTGTTCCATTCTTATTCTACTCTACTCCTGTTCTGTTCTTATTCTGTTCTGTTCCGTTCCATTCCATTCTTATTCTGTTCTACTCTACTCTACTCTACTCTACTCTACTCTACTCTACTCTACTCTACGCTACGCTGCGCTGCGCTACTCTACCCTACCCTACCCTACCCTACCCTACTCTACTCTACTCCTGTTCTGTTCTATTCTTATTCCATTCCATTCCATTGTATCCCTTTCCTATTTTATTCTTTCTATTCATATAGAAAGCCCGATTCCTGTCTAAAATCAAAGTGGATGAAAATCCCCAGCCACAATGGGAGTAGAGTAGTAGGTTTCCTGCAGTAATGGTAGGATGGATGGAGTAAACCCTATGCAACCGGGGAGCTGGGTTTGCACTTAATGTTCAGTTAAAATAAGTTACATTTGGTATCACTTGAATATATTGTATGGACTCAGCCCACTGGGGTTTATGGTACCACTTGTTTTGTGAATCCAGCCAATTGTAATTTAATATAATAAATCATAAATAACCAAACCACTTGTCTATGGAGATCCAGGTCATGGTTGTCCCAAAACATTTTTTTCCAAAAGGCATTATCTGTGTTTTCTTTGAAAATGTTTCATTTCTCATCCAAGAAGCTTCTTCAGTTCTCTTCTTCAGAATTGAAGAAGCTTTTTGGATGAGAAGCAAAATGTTTTCAAAGAAAACACACAGAGTCCAGGTGCCTTTTGGAAGAAACACCTTTGGGACAACCAACTGGTTGTTCAATGAACTGGTCAACAATGCTATGATTCTGTTTACATTTGACTGATCTTATAAAATAAGTTGATTAGAGTCTGATTTAGTTTAGTAATTGGATGAAAGACATCCCAGCTCTGTAATCTAATCTGGGAACTTGGAAAAACATCTTAGAAAAAGACCATGAGAAGCACTTCCATCTTCTTGTTGAGAAAACTGCATGAGTTTCTCCATGAAGATTAATTTGAGTAAGGAAATATCTAATTACTATGCTTAAATGATTCTATTTATGACTGTAACTTCAAAAGGTAATTAATATCAATTAGATAGCTGTAAGAATGGAGCCTCCCTCTTTCTGATTCTTGCATCCTCTAATTGTCCTCAAGTATATTTTTGCATCTCTCCATCTAAGGTCCACCTATAATCCCTCACAACCTTGTTGTATATTGACATTCTTGTCTTTTCTTTAACAGTGTGGCTGGTGGGTGGGAAGAAAAACAGAAGACAGTTTTGCTGAGTAGCTGAATCAAAACATCCTTTTATGTTCTATAGCTTCTTTACTGTATGGGGTGGATGTCCAGACATATTAATGGCATTATCTCTCTGGTTTGCTAAAAGCTGCCTTAACGCCCAGATGCATCTCCCATGGAAGTCATCACTGCCTTGGTATTATTTATGACAGTGTGTGGGAAGAGACCTCTCCCGGTCAGGTGCAGCTGGGAGGGCAAGTTTCTCCTAAGTATTGAAATATTGATGCCTGATTTTTCCAATGTCACTTCAGTGCTTGTTTTGGGTGAGAAGGAGGGGAACAACCCTTCAGGGAATGCTGCTTGATTACAATCAGTAGAAATCAAAAGCTTTTCCAGTGCTGGGTGTGCTTTCATTCCACATCCTGTCTTTGGTGCTTAGTGATGCAGATGGCAAAGGATCTTCTCTCTTGCTCTCTCTCTCTCTCTTACTCTCAACACATTAACAATAGATGATAGGGTCATTCAATGAAACTGGTTAATGCTTGGGTTCAAATCAGAAAAAAAGTAAGTACTTCTTCATGTTACATCTAACCAGAATGTGGAATTTATTTCAGGTGGCTTTAGAGGAAAAGAATGAAGTGGGGAAAAACCATAACCCCATGATTTTTAAGTTGACTCCAGTTGACTTCCATTTCCAGAGCAAAATAGTTCAGAGGACAAAGTGCCAGGGCAAATAAGGAACAAGTTGAAGCATTATGCTGGGTGGATGCACAGTCAGCCAGACTTTTAGACTGGATTTGGCATTTTTATCCTTACCAAGGACTTGGCATAGGCAGATCATGTTCTTTGATGGTATTATAGGTATTGTTGCAGGATGTATGTAGTTCCGAGTAAAGCTGCCTTTTGCAATTGTCTGATGGTGATTTTGTCAATGCCAATTGTACTCCAGTTGTTTGGGATTGCACCCAAGGAGCCTTTTACTATTGGTACTTACCTTTGCTTTCTTCTGTTTCAAAGTCTTTGCATTTTGTGAACATCTCAATTTCTTTCTCTTCTAGTCTCTTTTTTTTTGGCTACTGCCATGTCCACTGTGGACGTTTTTGTCTTTCTTATCAACAATTTTTAAGTTGGGGGTGTGATGTGACAGGTACTTGTCTGTTTGTATTCTAAAGTTGCAGAGCACTATAATTTTTTCATTTCCTATTTCTTTGTCTACTTGTTCCAACCAATTCTTGCTTGCAGGAAAGTTAATTTTTTGCTTTTATATTACATTACATGCTCTTTTTGTCATGCCAGTATCCATGTTCCCACAAAAATAAGACCGGGTCTTATTTTCTTTTGGGTCCCAAAATAAGCACTAGGGCTTCTTTTGGGGAGGGTGTCTTATTTTTTTCCCCATGTACAGGAGGCCCACTTCTTCTGCTTGCTCATGGCAGGGCAGGAGACTGTGCAGTGTGCCAGTGCTGCTGCCACGAGGTGCGGGTTGGAGCTGCCCCACACGTCCCACACTAGCTGATCTCAGGGCGTCCGCAGCCAGGCCATCAATGCCTCGACACCTGTCTCACCTTGCAGCTGCAGCACCAGCACCCCATTCAGCTTCCTGTTCTGTTGCAACTGCAAACAAGCAGAAGTGGGCCAGCAAACACATGGGTTTCTGTTGCACATGATTGTTGGTCCTGCTGCTGCAAGGCAAGTGTCAGGATGGATGGCCTGGCTGTGGGGCCCTGAGATAAGCTGGTGCGAGGTGCATGGGGCAGCTCCACTCCCCACCTGCACCTTGCCTTGTGGCTGTGGCATCACGAGCAACCAGAGAAATGGGTGGCTGGCCAGCTGCACAAGCTCTTAAATAGGGGTTATTTTTGGGGTAGGGCTTATATTATGTGCATGCGTAAAACATGCTAGGGCTTATCTTTGGGATAGGCCTTGTTTTGGAGAAACAGGGTATTTGTAGTCAGTCTGTGCAATCTTCTCAACTAACTAGGTGGTCCACTGTTTCTTCAGCTTCTTTGCAGGGACAACATTCGCTATCTGTTGTTGTTTTCTCAATTCCAACCTTATATATATTTGTTCTTAAGGCTTGGTACAGCCAGAATTAGCCCCTCTGTCACTTTCTTCAACTTTCCTGCTCTTAGTAGTGTTAGGTTTTGCTTTTATCTCCTTTGCCTGTTAGGGTTCTTTTTTTCTTTTTTCTTTGGAAACTTGCTATGTAGTAGTTTGCCTTGTCATGTCTCTTTTCAATTCTTCATTTAGTGTTTCTTATAGGCTAGTTTGGTTTCTCTGGGATTTAGTAAGCTTTGTGGTATACCAGCCTCACTGCATGTTCTTTACTATCCTTCAGATATTCTTCCAATGCCCTTTTTATTTCTTCAGCTATCTGGTGTACTTGAAACATTTCATGCCCATGTATACTCCTTGGTCAGTTGTTTGTCAACATCACTGCATGAATGAAGGACATGATTCATTGTCATTATTTTACTAGTCTTCTTATGCAGAACTAAAAGCTCCATTCTTCCAGCTGTGTATCTAATGCTTGGAATTGCCCAGATTTAATTGCCTTGACTGTACTTCTTGCACTAAATTTCTAGTTTCAGACCTTCACATTCTCATGATGTATTCACTTCTAACCTTCTTCTTGATTTTCATGTGCTTGATATTAACTTGAAGGATTCTTGGATACAAGTAGTTCTCAGCTTACAACAATTTATTTAGTGACCATTCAAAGGTACAATGGCATTGAAACAAATGACTTATGACCATTTTTCACATTTACAACATTTGCAGCATCCCTGTGGTCAAGTGATCAAAATTCAGATGCTTCGCAGCTGACTGACAACGGTTGCAGTGTCCTGGGATCTTGTGATCACTTCTTAAAGCCCATGTCACACTGCCCAACGGATGCAAAAAGGACACAGTGGACGAGCAAAATGTTCCATTTCCGTTGTGTATCCGCTCTCAAAAGGGGCAAAAATTTGCCTAACCGGAGCGGATAACACGGACGCGGGAGGACGCAGGGCGGATGGAAAGCGAATGCAGAACGGAAGCCTAGCGGATGGAAGCGGATGGGAGCGGATGACACATCCACTAGGCTTCCGGGGGCTGCAGTAAAGGCAGATGCGGAACGCGATACAGCGGATGCACAGCGGATGCACAGCGGACGCCTTAATGGATGCTGGCGTTAATTGTGCATGCGGGGAGGATGCATTGGCATCAGCCCCACGGATATAATGGAAGCAGCTCGGAAGCAGGTCGCCATTCAGAGGAAAGACCTGCTGCCGGACGGATTGGCTTGCCTTGCCTGCCCTGCCTGCATGTCTGCCTGCCAGCCTTGCTGCCAGCCTTGCTGCCAGCCTTGCTGCCACCCTCCCTGCCAACCATGGTTCCTGCCAGCCTCCCTGCCAGCCAGCAACCCACAAACCATGCGGGAAGCACAGCAAGCCTCAGCCATCTGCTGCCAGCCCTGGCAAGAGGGACAGGGCTACCATCCCGCCCCCTGCCCTCACTCTGGTTCTCCTGGGGCTTCTGCAGCACGGGCTCGCTCTTCTGGGGGCTGGGCTTCTGCTGCTTCTGCTTCTGGAGGAGCTGATGACAAGCACTCCAGCACCAGCCACCTCCACAGCACCTGGACCCTTCACCCCTGAGACTGAGCGACCAGAGGGAAGTGCCAGAGACTAATTTTTGTTTATACCTTCTTGTTAATAAAGTCTATTATGATTCACAACACTTTGTTTCATTTCTTTTTTTTAATAAAATCTTGGTGGAAACTTTTAGAAATGGTTTAAGCCTTTGCATGCTTGTGGGATGGGTAAGGATAGTTCTTTGGGATGGGTTTAGGATACCTGTGGGATGGGTAATAGCTGTGGGATGGGTTTAGGATAGCAGTGGGTATAGATAAACTCCCAGTGCAAGCATAGTGGACTGTATGGTCCACCCTCCCAGATGCCACACTATGGCCCTTTATTTATCAATAATGATATAATCAATCATCCACACATGTCAACATAAACACAACTCTTTATTAAACGCCCTGTTCATTGTAGGCCAACCAAACATACATGGCCCAATCTCATCCGTGTGATGAGACAGGCTGAAGAAAGCATCCATTAAGCATCTACCATCCTGTCTTGCCACTCCACTGCTCCAGCTGGGGAGTTTGCACCAGTGTTTCAGGAGGTTGCGCTGCTTCTTCACTTCACGTTGAGGCTCTGTTGGGGCCTTGCACATCCTCAGTGTCGATCAGGTTTGCCCTTGCCTCCATTCCCCAGGCTCATGTCCCCATTGCCTTGTTGACGGTCCACAAGCCTGTTCTGCAAGACTGGGTAGCGGATGCGCATGAGATTGTGCAGGATGCAGCAAGCTTCCACGATCCTCCTCACGGTCTCTGGGCGATGCTGCATGGTGGTGAGAAGTACCTGGAACCTGTTGGCCAGGATGCCAAAGGCGTTCTCCACCACCTGCCGTTGCCCTGGACAGCCTGTAGTTGAAGATCCTCTCTTCACGGGAGAGGCATCTGGAAGTGTAGGGCTTCATGAGGTAGGTTGTGAGGGAGAAGGCGTCATCCCCCACAATGAAGTAGGGCACATCTTGTTTATCGTTGTGGCAGTGGGTCTGGATCTGGAAGTCCACCATGAGGTTGCCCTCCAGCCCTCCTTGAGGTGACTGGCGTTGTATACATGGGCATCTGAAGATGAGCCGTTGCCTGAAGAATCGATGTACATGAACTTGTTGTCAGCATCGACCATGGCGAAGAGGATGATGCTGAAGAAGCCCTTGTAGTTGTGATAAATGGACCCCGACTTGGCTGGAGCTTTGCAGGCCACGTGCTTGCCATCGATGGCTCCAACGGTGTGTTGGGAAGTCCACCTCTGATACCACTGCTCTGCAACTTTCTTCCATCCTTCTTCAGTGGAGGGCACTTGAGGAGGCTCCTCCTTGTATTCTTTGATGATGGCCTGCACCACTTCTCTGACCACAATTCTGATGGTGTTGGGTGGCACCTCCAGCCATACTGCATGCTCCGTACGTTGGTCCCTGAGGCCAGGTGCGCAGAGTGAGTGTCACCTTGAGCCCAGGTTCCAGACTGGGCTGAAGTTGGTGTTTGCCCTTGGTCAACCTGGGTGTCAGCCGCTGCACAACTTCATCAAACATGGCTGGAGGCATCCTCATGAAGTGCTGGAATGCACGAGTGTCTTCATTCCTGAGCTCCACCATCAGCTTGCTGTACAGTCCGTCCTCTGCTCTTCTGGCGAACCATCTTTGGAGCCAGACTTTTTTTGGTGCCTCCTTTTCTTCCGTAGTAGAGTTCACAGAGCCTGTAGATGGCTTCGCACTGTTGCAGAAGGATGGTGGCTGTCGAAAGACTTTGTCACAATCCACGGTGGACATGACTGGATGCTGTGAAGAGGAAGAGCCAGATGAAGCTGCAGAGGTCTGCACCGCTGGGCTGCTGTTCTGAAAGTGAGATGCAGATGAGTTGCTCCCCTTTTTATAGGAAATATAGGTTTTCCGCTAGGCATCCTCTAGGCATCCTGTAGGACATCCTTATATCCAAGATAGGTCCCCTCTGCGAACGTTTTTTCCATTTTAAACGCTTTGTTTCCATGCTGCATCTGCTAGGCATCCGTTCTGCATCCGTTCCGCGTCCATTCCGCTTCCTCCCTGCGTCCAAGTGGATGCGAGTTGCGCGACGCACAGCAGAATGCCTAGCGGATATAGCGGATGCGTACGGATGCAGAACGGATGCCTAGCGGATGCGTTAGCGGATGCATAACGGACGAACTGGATACATTTTCCGCGCAAAAGTTTTGGGCAACCCAAAACTTTTGGAGCGGATGAAACGTCAATAAACGTATGCTGGACGGATAGAGAGGAAGCAAAACGGAGGCAGTGAGTACATCGCGTTTTCGAATGGATGGCAAGCTTTTTTGTCCGTTTTACATCCTCTTTGCATCTGTTTGGATCAGTGTGACACATGGGCTTAAGATCTTCTGACAGGCAAAGTCAACATAAAAGTCAGATTCACTTTACAATCATGTTACTAACTTAATAACTGCAGTGATTTACTTAGCAACTGTGGGGATAAAGGTCATAAAATGGGGCAAAACTCACTTTACAAATGTCTTGCTTAGCAACATAAATTTTGGGCTCAATTGTGGTCGTATGTCGAGAACTACCTGTCTTTTTGGTGAACTACTTTATCTGCACTCTTAATGTTATTGTTATTATTATAGATGGCTGCCTTATCAGCCAGATGTTTACACTGGATTTGGCATTTTTATTCACTTATCCTAGGCTTGGGATAGGCAGAGGTTGTTGTTTAATGATCTTAAAAGTATTATTGTTATTACAATTTATATTCTAATGCTATTAAGCACCCAATCAAGGCAACTCTTTTTTCTGTTATGTTTAAGCTTTCTAGAACTATCTGCTCTAACAGCACTAGCCCTAAGACACAAGACATAGCGAGTGTACCGGAGTTGTTTAGTGATTATAATGTTGGATCAGGATGGGGAAATCAATTCAATTTTCTACCTCTTGATGAAACTCACTGAGTAACTTCTGGTTAATTGCTTCTTCTCAGGCTAACCTATCTCACAGGATTCTTCTGAGGATAAAACAGGGAAGAAGGAATTCCTGTCTTAGTGCCTTTAAGGAAGTACAGATATAAATACAAAAACCTGAAGATGAATTAATCTATCAATTTTGCTTTCTCTTGTATTTTTTAAAATAATCTAGTATTTTCAATCTTGCATTGTAATGAAATATACCTAAAACATTACTTTTGATTCTGTTTATACATAAATGTGTGAATTTTTTTGAAGCACTTATCTTAAAAACAAATTTAGCAAAATTCTCACTAACCTGAAACAGCCAAAACGCAATAGATAGAATAATGTATTTCTAGCACAGAGTATGTTGCAGGTAATAACTCCCTGATATGATCAGATGCTGCTCAGAAAAAGAAGTTTAGAGTTTTTGTCCCACTTTTAAAAGGAGTTACCAATTCTGTAATTTATTAAAACAACATCAACCATAACCCATATGTGAATGAAAATCTCATTACATCCTAGATGAGATTTTAATTTGTTCCAGTAGGGATTTTTATGCTATTTTTTTTAATGAAGCCTGAGAATTACACGTAGCATATAAGCTTGGAAAGAAGCTGTTTAGGAGTCCCATTGTCTGTGTGTGTGTGTGTGAGAGAGAGAGAGAATGCTCAAACAAATTATTATTGCCTCAAGACAGAGCAAATAAAAAGAAAAAGGCTAATGAGGGAGAAGAGATACTTTGCCACAGTACATCAGCTTTCCATAACCTCCAAATGGAAATCTGGCTGTTATAGCTGTAATTGGACATATCTGGGAGGTCTGGAGGGTTTTTTTTTTTCCTTCTTAAAGTAGCAAGTAGACCGTGAACCAAGACGATTTGAGTTCCAATTTTCTGTCTGCCATTCCATGCCTTTTCTCTTCCTTGTTGTCAAACATTCATAAATCTGTTCTCATTTTCAGAGGACACAACTAATTCTCCTGGCCGAAAGGAAGAATCCTTTGAATTTGGTTTTGCTGCCAAGTTTCACACTTATTTTCAAACCTTTCCTGTTATCTGCTGGGCCTCAAGATGTTCAAGGAATATTTCCAATATAAAGGGATCAGTTTTCCTCAAATCATCTATACAGAACCTGTGTTGCAGATGGTAGAAAAGGATTTCCAAGTCCGAGATGATGATATTTTCAATGTCACTTATCAGAAATCAGGTAGAATGTTTTGGGCTACTTGTGGGAGGGAAAATGCTTCAGATTACTGGGTGAAAGTAAGTCATGTGTTTTTAAAGAAAAATAGAGTTAGTACCCCATTCAGTTTCCATATGGGACCTAACTTTTAATATCAGCATAAACAATTTTACAAAACACTGCTTTTGGAAAAATAAGTAAAAACAAAAAACAACAGCAGACAGCACTAGCAGTTAACACATGACATTTAGAATAGATAAAAACTTTTAAATTTGTTTTACTATTTTACTGTAGTTTGTAAAATATTTCAACTTGAACTTCTTAATAAAGCACAGGATAGAGATGCAAATAGCTGATGTTACATGGCATGAGATTAAATAATAATATGCATGGCATTCTTTGGAAGCATTTGTGCCACTTTGCTAATAAATAAAAATAAATATTTGTAGTTTTAAAAAGCTCAAAGAAGCATCAGCAAGCTTCAGATCAAACCAGGGTTTTTCAACCTTGACAACTTTAAGATTTGTGGGCTTCAACTCCCACAATTCTCCAGCATGAGTGGTTGCGAATTCTGGGACTTGAACTCTATGCATTTTAATTTGCCAAGATAGAGTAACGCTGGATTAGACTCTAAGTGAGGTCAGTTGAGAGGGGTCTCCTGGCTTTCACAGGCAGGAATTTTCTTAGTTCTCTCAAAGAACTATTAATGTAGTACTCGACAAGGATGTACATAATTACTGTATGTAATTGCTGAGATAAAAAGGAGATTATGTATATACAAAAGCAGTTTTTATTGTTGCTCAGAATTAAGCTGAGCAATTGTAAAGTTGGGATTCTGTAGATTTTTGGGAAGCCCTGTTTGAATTTCACCTAATAAAGTGAGGGAAGAACAGAAGGAAAATATTGAAAATAAGCTTAGTTCATCACTGTCTTTCCCAGATGCATGACTTCAACTCCCAGAATTCCCTAACTGGTGTAGTTATTGCTGCACACATCTAGCTTGGGAAATGCTGTTCTAATTTTGATTTTATTAGGCCTGGGCAATTTCATCCAGACCTCGGATGATTGGCCTGTTTTTGTTAAATATTAAGAGAACAGATAGCTATCAAAGTAGCCAAGCAAGGTTTTAAGAGATTTACAAATAGTTCTCAAACTACAATCATAATGGATTCTGTCATGAATACCATGGTGTTAAGTGAATCAATGGTTCAAGAAAACTGAAAACCAGAACTTAACGCTAGTTTTCAGTAAAATTATCTTAAAATGACATATGACAGCAGGACTATGCAAACGGGCTATATAATGAGTTACCGAACAGCAAAGTGTTTAAGTGACTGCAAGTTGCCACATGATCCAGGTTGCAAGTATTCTCCAGGTAGGTCTGTCAAAACTTCAGACAGTCGCTAAGTGACTGGTCCTAAGTTAAGGACTACCAGTAGAACAATTCAATGGCATGAAAACACATGATGCAACTTTCTGACTGAAATGTAACTGGCCTTGTTCATGTTTAGAGAAATACAGCTATGTTTAGGTAGTCCTTAACTTACAACAGTTCATTTAATGACTGTTCAAAGTTACAGTAGCACAGAAAAAAGTGAGTTATGGCCATTTTTCACACTTACAGCCATTGCAGTCTCCCCATGGTCAAGTGATCAAAATTCAGACGCTTGGCAACTGACTCATATTTATTACGGTTGCAGTGTCCCGGGGTCATGGGATCCCCCTTGACTACTTTCTGACAAGCAAAAGGGGAAGCCTTTTGGGGAAGCCGAATTCACTTAACAACCATGATATTAACTTATTAATAGCTGCAGTGATTCACTCAACAACTGTGGCAAAAAGGTGGTAAAATGGGGCAAAACTTACTAAACAAATGTCTCATTTAACAACAGACATTTTGAAACAAAAATTGCGGGCTACCTGTACATCACCCTGATTTTTATTCAAGAAAGATGGAGAGAGTGTGTGTGTGTATGTGTGTGTGTGTATGCTTCTTCAGGCTTGTGTCTTCGGCTTTGTGCTTTTGGCTTTGTGCTTCTCAGAGAAGCTTACTCTGAGAAGCACAAAGCCGAAGACACAAGCCTGAAGATGACGAATGAGATTTCGTCGAAACATCGCCAAAATACTTCCAATTTTAGCGTGGGAGAAACGCCGAATAACCAAAAAATCCACATACAAATACCCGTGTAACACTCAAGAACAATATATATATTATACATACATATACATATACATATACATATATAATATGTTTTTTTAAGCTTTCGCGAGGTACTTTACATGTGTGTGCTGTTTTAGGCTTTCCCTTCTTGTATATCCCACGTCATTTAGTTCTGTTAAGTTGTAGAGCAACGTTTGCAGCAGAATCTCATCTGCCATCATCAGGCCTTCTGTATCCGATGTGTGTCTGCAACAGTTCCCTGGGTTTCAAAATTTGAGGCTGGTTCCATTCTGATTGCTGGGAAGCCTGGGTCTGTGTTTATTGGACTTGGAGTTTTGATTGATTTGGTTGTTTCCCGTTTTCTTCTGTCTGTTTTTGGGTGGCTTTGATTGGTCTGGCAAGAACTCTGTTTCTTGTGTTGGAGGCTTTCTCAGTGCAGCTTGGCTTCCGTGTGAAGACGGCCTGCTCTTCATTAGCAAGCTGCTATTCATTAGCATTCTCTTGCATGAATAGAAGAGATGATTCACCAGAACTGTCATCATTTGGAAGCCGCACTCTCAAATAGAAAGATCTCCACATCCCACAAGCCAGGCAAAACCACCTGGGCACAAAACAACTCCCTCTGATAGCTCCACTCAAACAGCCCCCCCCACCAGGCCACCCCAGGGGAAACCCAGCCTTGCTAATGAAATAGCAGCTTGCTAATGAAGAGGCAGCCCGGTCCTTTCACACGGAGCCAAGCTGCACTGAAAGCCTCCAACACAAGAACAGAGTGTTGCCCACCAATCAAAGCCACAAAAACAGAACCAGAAGAAACCAAAACACCAATCAATCAACTCAGTCCAATAAACAAGCAGACCCAGGCTCATAGCGCAATCAGAATGGACCAGCATCAAATTTTGAAAACCAGGAAAAACTGTTGAGACACACATCGATACAGACCTGATGATGGCAGATGAGATTCCTGCTGAAACGTTGTACAACTTTAACAGAACTTACAATGACGTGGGATAATACCCCGGAAGGAAGTCTAAACAGCACACACACACACCACACACACACACACACACAGCACACACACTACACACACACACACAGACATATATATATATAATATATTATATATATATATATATATATATATATATATATTCGTGATTTCCACGGGTACAGGTAATGTAGGTCTAGGTGTGTTCAAGGTCTTTTCCCTGTGTAAAGATTAAGAGTATCTTGTTGACGTTCGGCGAGATCCCTACTCGCCATCCTCAGGCTGGTGCTTTTGGCTTTGTGCCGTGCAAGCTGCGGTATGATCAAGCTGCCCGTCTCTGCTATAAATACTGTGGTGGGGGAACAGCTGAAATACCACACATGTAAATACCCGAGAAAACTTAGAATATATATATGGGTGCCCACCATGAAAAACTTAAGAAAACAGAAAAATATATATATTTGTTTTCTTAAGTTTGCGTGGGTACAATGACATGGAAAATACCTGAACAAAGGCTGATAAACACACACACAACCTACACACACACTTAGCACACACACACACATTATATATATTTGTTTTCCTGAGGTTTTCGCGGTATTTGTATGTGGATCTTTGGTTATTGGGTTTTCGTGCGCGCGGACGAGAGATTGGAAGTATTTTTGGCGACCGTTTCGACGAAACCTCAATTTCCGTCATCTCAGGCTTGTGTTTTCTCGGCTTTGTGCTTCTTCAGATAATGTGAGCTTTGCAGCCGAGTTATGGGTTGTGATGCATATTTTCTAGAAGCTTGTGTTTCAAAGTGTTTGCCATAAAAAATTTGTAAGAGGTTTGCGATGACAGGTGAGAGGGTTGATCCCAATGATGCCCTAGAAAGGAGGCACCGCATTGGGATCAACCTCTCTCACCTGTGCATGCGCAAACCTCTACATGGAACACTTTGAAACACAAGCTATAGAAAATATGATCACAAACCCAAACTCTGGCTTCAGATATGTAGACTGACACCTTCATAATTCTGGCCACAATGGGAAAGAAAAACTGAAGACAACATTCCTCACGACACCCTCAACAGCCTACATCCAAAAATAGCAATTCCACCATGGAAAACAAACAGCCAAAAAATCAAACTTCCCTTCCTAGATGTCTTAGTAATTAAACAAAAAAATCCAATGGCTCCCTGGAACACAGGACTTTCACCTACAACGCCGTATGATCATACAAAGTTCGTTTTACCATCTACGCAGAAGAAAACACAATACAAACCGCTATCTACATGGCACTCTCACACCACCACCCAGCACAGATCAATTCTGTAGCCGAGACACTATCCTCCAGAACAAAAAATGCTTAGCCGACCGAACAACACATTAAAAACCGAACTACACACTGCTCACATAATATAACTTTACAGCTAATGGATTTCCAAAAAAGAAGATTAAGCCCCACCCTAATCCAAAAGAGAAACGCCCAACCAAAAGCCAAGAACAGAGAACAAGAAGAACAGCAAACGCCCTCCTCCCATACTATAAAAAGGCACTAAACAAGACAAAAACAGGCAAGATCCTCCAAAACACAACATTAAAACAGCATTCTGCACAAACAGAAGAATATCCACGCATCTAAGAACATCCTAAAGACGAAATCCGAGTAGAAAAACAAGGAGTATACGAAATCCCTGCACTAGCCTGCCCCATCACATACAATAGGAAACAAACTAACAGAAGAATTAGTGCACGCATTGAAAGAACACAAGAACTCAATCAAAAAAAGAAGAAACTGACTCTTCCCTGGTCCACACCCCAAAGCCACAGGAACAATGAAATTGACTTTAAAAAATGCCAGACACGTTCGCCAAACACCGAACACAGCTTCAACAACAGAATAATCAAAGAAGCCATAAGAGATAGAAAAACACCCAACACAGCATGAATAAACGAGATGATACTCCCGCCTACCAACCGCATTTGGAAACCTGCCCTCAATTAATAAAAGTAGTAACCTAACACTGAAGAATGACACCAAGCACCCACCACGCCACGAGTTGCCACACAAAGATGCTACCCACAACACTTCCCTGTAGACAAACAGACTCACACCCACACACGAAGATGAGAGCACGAACCATAGGAACCAGAAGCCGTACGCAGCTTCACCCAACTACCCACCCCTTCAAACCCCTCTGACCCATACAAGAAGCGGAACTGACACCCACGCATGAAGATGTGGCAGCGACCACTGAATGCGAAGCCAAAACAACAAGATGCATCACCAGCGTCACCAGCTCAATCCCCACAGCAACTAGGAACTACATGAGCACAACCAAGCCCCCACCTGAAACCAGACACCCAGCCAATCAGAACACAGCCAACACGCCCCCTAACCAATCAGAACACAGCCAAACACCCAACCCACTCAAGTCACACCCCCACAGCATTAAAAGGAAAGAAGCAAGCTGCAAACTCACATTACCTGAGAAGCACAGAGCTGAAGAAACAACCTGAAGATGAATGAAATGAGACTGTCAATTGAAACGTTGCCTAAATTACTTCCAATTTTACACGGGAGAAAACCCGAATAACCAAAGATACACACACACACACACACATATATATAAAATGAACGGCATAAAGTAACCAGAATTCAGATGGATTAAGCATGGCTTTCTTGGAATGGTGGGGACTTTTTTTAGGAACAGTGTGGATGCTGGAGATTTTAAGTCTCATCCGTAACAACGGAGACCCTACCTGGTGCCAAACCACACCCAATTGGGATCGAGGGCCCTGGTTCGAGACAGTGATAGGATATAGGACAGCTCTGACCAACAAGTCACCACGCATTATTAGCTCCCACCTGCCTGCCCATCTTTTTGCCAAGTCTTTCTTCAAATCCAAAGCTAAGGTAAGAGGGAAATTATGTTTGTGGCAGGTTTCCATCCTACTGTAACTCTGATCATTGCTCTGTTAGTAAGCTCAAGTGACTGAGCACAGTCAGGATTGAGGCCCAGTGTAGTGTATTCTATCATTGTTTTTTTTAAAAAAAAACAAATAAGCAAACTTTGGGTTGTGGAGTGAACCAGAAACAAGCCAGAATCAATTTTACACTTGAGCAGATGTTAATGATTTGGCTGATATCCCTGTAAATTGGACAGTCTTGGGAGGGATGCAAACCAAATCAGGAACAGGCCATGAAAACAGCAATGAATACTGCCTCTATGGCAAATGGTAGTTTTAAATATTGAGCTAATGCACTAAAGCAAACCAGAGTTTAAATGAGGCCTCTGAGTTCAGTAAAGTTGGGGAAAACCTCATTGGGCTCATGTTCCATTCCCAGTGGTCCCCCTTTAAATGTGAAACAATTACAGGCAGTCCTTGACTTACAACCATTAATAAGCATTCAAAGTAACAACAGCACTGAAAAAAACGCCTTATGAGTGGTTCTCACACTTATGATCGTTGCAGCATCCCATGGTCATATGACTAAAATCTGGGTGCTTAGTAACCAGCATGTATTTATGATGGTTGCAGTGCCCTCTGGGTCATGTGAACTCCATTTGCGGCCTTCCCAGCCAACTTCTGATAAGCAAAATCAATGGGGAAAGCCAGATTTACTTAACAACTGTGTGATTCACTGAATAACTGCAGTGTTTCATTTAACAACTGTGGCAAAAACGGGGTGCAACTCACTTAACAACTGCCTTGATTAACAATGAAAAATTTGGGCCCAACTGTGGTTGTAAGTCAAGGACTGCCTGTATTATAATTATTATTTTGCCCTGCCTACATTTATCACTGCCTACATTTATCACTCACTAGCAGGCCAGGGAAAGGAAGAGAATCTATTTTGAGGAGGACATGTTTGTTCACATGAGCTCTGCTATTTTCTGAGGTTGCATCTAATTTTTTGGCATCTTCCAACCATCCCACATTTTTCTGTGCATAGATAATCTACACAGTCAGGAACCCCAAAGATGTCTTGGTGTCCCTCTATCATTTTGCTTCAATGTTTCATCCCTATAAAGACCCTGGTACCTTGGATCAATTTCTTGAGAGCTTTCTAAAAGGAGATGGTAAGTGAATAGGTGTAGAATAAATTTTGGACTTCTTTCCTCCCCATATGTCTACTTTTCTCTCAATCTTCCCATCTAATTCCTCTTGTAATTACAGTGCCTTTTGGATCCTGGTTTGACCATGTTAAAGGTTGGATGAACTTGAAGGACAAAGAGAACTTCTTCTTCATTACATATGAGGAGTTGCAAGAGGTTGTTATTATGTTATTTTGCTTGTCAGTTCAACTGGGTTTTATGAACAGAGATACAAAAACTAGGGGTAGCCGATTCCTCGATTGGACTGGGATGGTCAGATTCTGAAGGTAATTAAAAAGTGTGGGAATTCTCACACTATTCCTTTGGTGATAATCAGCAGAGATGACTGTCCTGCATTCACAGATCTTTGGCTAATTCGATGCTTTATGCTCTCCAAAATGTCTGTGAAAGAGACCTTCCCACCTGTCTGTGCCATGAAGACGTAGCTTATTCTCTGCTAGACGACCGACTGAGTTTATGAGGGAATTATTATTTATCTACTCCCTGTCAAGTGACTTTGGGCAGCTTACAATGTTCATAAATAACAGTATATTATTTGCTATGTTTCAGGAAAAATATATTTATGAGTCAAGTTTTCTTGTTTGCTCAGTAATCACAGTGCCTTTGAATGCCTATGTTCTCACAGCACTCAAAGCCATGATTAATTCAACTACAGTGTAATCAGTTAATCCCATTTTATTTATTTCCATGAAAGATTCAACCAAAAACTGATCACACCACCTAGGTTTGTGGTTTTTTTGGGTTAGATGAAAACATATAATTAATTTTGTCATACAGGTATGTGTACTGTTCTCTGAACTTGGTTGTTTCCTTGGAAACATTTTACTACCTAACTAGGAAATATCTTCAGTAAAAGTTGTGCATGGGATTTTTGCTGCTAATAACAATGATTATGTTACCTAGTTGCAATAAAACAGCGAACAAACAACCAAGCTCAGAGAGAACCACGAACTCCTCAGTTCAACCCCATATTATAAATACTGTCTTCAATTAAACTGTGTATGTTTATGAAATGCATATGCTTAATACATGTATAACTCAATTGTCCATTTAACATAACACTCTGCCAGTTAAGAAGGGAATGAAGAAGACTGAATCTGTGCTGTCAAAATGCCTGACTGTATACAACAGTAGTCAATAGTGGCCATAATAGTAAGTACTTTATGATCCAGGTTGTAGTGAAAAAGAGATGATTATGACTGGCTAGGTCTTCCAGGGTAGAAAGGGGGATTAACACATTTATTGTGTCAAGATAGTGTCCCAGGGTTTTTATATCCAGAGTTTCTCAGACTCAGGCAACACCATTCAAACCAATTTTGAGGGGGAAAAAAAGAACGGCTGACTTTGTACTAAATCCTCCATTTGTCTGGTTCTGGTTTGGCTTGTTGTGTTGATATAATCCATTGGGGCAGATTAAAAGACATCCAGTTAAACATTGCTCAGCGCTATGTATACATCTAGTTAATGACTTTGGATGCTTTACTGAAAAAGCATTCTGAAAACAATATTGTGGTAAAGGCTTGGGGGCACAATTGTTTTGGTCCCCTCCCTGGACTAGAGTTTCTTCATCAATGTAAGGGCATTGATGGTTTTGGAATAAACATGCTAGTTAAAATTGAGTTTGAAACATTTTCAATGATGCCAGGTGTGTGCCACCCAGGGTAGTTTTCAGGTTGTCTTGTTTGGTTGTTCTCCAGGATCTGCGGGGGAGTGTTGTTCGTATCAGCCAGTTCTTAGGCAAAGTCTTAGATGATGCAGCCATTGATTCTGTGGTTGCGAATGCCTCCTTTGAATCCATGAAGAGTAATAAGATGTCCAACTTCTCACTCACTCCGAAGTTCATCATGAACCAAAAGAAAAGTGCTTTCCTTCGCAAAGGTGATGAAGGGATGAAAAGGGGAATCATCTGCCATCTGGATGCCAGGGTGATCTTTTAGGGCAGCAGTTCCCAACCTTGGCCATTTTCAGGGGTATGGACTTCAATGTCAAGAATTCTTATCATTGGCCATGCTGGCAGTGGGATTCTGGGAGCTGGAGTCCCAAACTCAGAGGTGGTCAAGGTTGGGGTATATTATTTCACAGGGATGCCACTAAAACTCAACCTCGTTGCTTTCCTTGCCAGCTACACAGATTTTAAGCTATAAGATCTGGCAGAATCCTCTTCTGTCCTTCCAGTTCTTTCAGCTCCTTTCCAAGATACTTATCACACTCTCTTTAGCATTTCTTTGGAAGCATTTATGCCACCTTGTTCATATCCGGTGTTGTAATCAAATAATTTTCAAGATTCGCTTCCTTCAGCCTGATTTACTTGCTTTGGGCTCTTAGGATTCACAGCACCTGGGGGTTGAATTTGGCTTGTCTGCAAGAGACCAGATTGGTGAAAAAACACTTTAAAATACAGTGAATTAATTATAATGGGACATACACATGTTAACCTCACACATTCAAGCGTTCTGCCATTCTCTGGTCAACAAATCAGCCTGAGGCATATTATCTTCAGAAGTGTAGTCACAGCTTTTCGGCTGATGTTGATCAACAATTTGGCATTGTACTAGGGATACAGTGTTGTTCTTGGAAAGCAGAGATTCAACTCTTCAAGGTATCTCAGTTCCTCTTCAAGGTATCTCAGTAGGAGTAGAAGGATGGAGGCACCGATCCCTAGTTTTATAGTCCAAAGTTTGTTGTACTATAGGATGCCCTGCTTAACTGAAATAGTTAAGAAAATTGACACACACATCTTTTCCTTTATTTTATATTTATATTGATATCTGCATTGATAAAAACAGCAACAAAGTAATCTTGATGACATCATTCTTAAGAATTCTTTACTAAGGGCCAGTATAGAATTAGGACTAGGATTTCTGAATGCATTTCCTCCATGTGGGAGAAAAAAACAATAATTTAAAAATCTAAACATTAAAATTAAAATGTTAAGAACAGTCCTACTTGCTCAATATTTCTTAAGAGCTACAAGAAGAGGTCTGCATTTATCCCAAAGGGGAACCTTAAGATAATAACCTTCCCCAAAACTAAGATTAGACAGAAAAATATTGTCTATCTCTATTTTTGTATTCTTGGTCAATTCAAGATGACACTCTTATATTTCAGGGCAAATTATTTGAGGAAAGCCACCTATTTCTTTTGAGTAAATACTATAGAATACTTCCCCACCATGTCTGACTGAAATGAGTTATTATTTTATGTTTTGGTTTCTAGGGATTTCTGGAGATTGGAAGAATCACCTGACTAAGGCACAGAGTGAATGTTTTGACCAAGTCTACAATGAGCGTCTACAAGATTTAAGTGTCACTTTTCCATGGGACAAGAAATAAATTTGCCTTTTCCCAGGCGATTCCCTCCATTACTGGACTGAATAGTGACTTATCAGGATACTCACTGTCTAGTGCAAGATGTTGTAGATTAGTAGGAACATCTATGGGAGATACAGGAGTTATTCAGAGGGTTCTCCTGAATTTCATGGGAGAAGAATGGGATAATTATTAAGGCCAGGAAGTTAGAGCTCAGGAATATGTGGGATGGGGTGGATTAAGATTTCAGAGGTTACCAAACTATAGTACTGATATCTTAAGTCTCAAGATATGGTTTGAACATACATGATGCTGAACATCTTGTTGAAATCAAGCACATCTGAATCTGGTTAGTGCCTGGATGGAAGACTAATCTACTGTCTATGAACTCCCTTGTCCTTGATGGAAATTGCATTGTAAATATAATATAATAAATAAAATCAGGCAACCAATGCTTCTATCTTTTAAAGAAGCAAAGATGATCATATCAGCTCCTCAATTCATAACTGGTTTCTGATTCCTGTTTTCCTGGGGAGATAAAACTGACTTCTTTGTCTGAAGCTGTAGCCACCTGGGGTAGAACCTCAGGGAGCAAGCAGAACATTTCCTGTTGCCATGACAGTTCTACTCCTTTGTCGTGGTAATAGTCCACCACAGACTCTGCCCCAACAGGAGACCAAGGACACACCAGGTATTTACACTAAAAAAGGAGCAGCACCACTTTCATTCGGTCAAGGATAACACTTGGCTAGTATTAGATCGGTATGCTGGAGTTACACTTCAGAAAAGGGGGTAAAGTCAGATAATTAGTGAACTAATTGTGGGGAAGAAGTTTGAATGAATTTAAGTTACAGTATATTAGAAACTAATGTCAAGCAGTAAACTCCTTAGTACTGGATTTTAACTAAATAAACTTTACAGTTCAGAGGTAAATTTGAAAGGATGAGGGGACATACTCATGATTTGGGGGGTATCTGTCATCCTGGGACTAAGAATCTTACATTACTTGGAGGTAGACAGGCAATGCTGAGAAAGATTCCTGGGGGTGTCATAGGAGGTTGTAGTAAAGAGTAAAACCCCTGTCACACTGTAGCAACGGATGGAAAGAGGATGTAAAACAGAGAAAAACACTTACCATCCATTGGTTAATGCGATGCTTCCGTTCTGTACTCACTGCCTCCGTTTTGCTTCCTCTCTATCCATCCAGCATCCATCTATTGACATTTCATCCGCTCAGAAGGTTTTGAGCTGCTCAAAACTTTTGAGCGGAAAATGTATCCAATGCGTCCGTTCTGCATCCGTTGTCATCCGTTACACATCCGCTATATCCGCTAGGCATCCGCTGCGCATCCGCGCAACTCGAATCCGCTCCAGCGGTAAACGGACGCGGGGAGGAAGTGGAACGGACGCGCAGCGTTAGTAGCACGGACGGAGAAAGGATGNAGGAGGAAAACAATTGTCTTGGTACTGGAGCTTACAGAAGTAGATGTCATTATATCACAACAGGCCAGCTTTTGATGCCTTCCTCTTTTCTCCTGCCACTTGAGCATCTTTCTAAGATGCAATTGTGGCTGAGACTTTCTGCATCTTAGACAACAGCACCTAATCCCCCCCACTTTCAGAGTCCAGAGCTCTCATTAGGAACAAGTTTCACAAGAGGGCAGTAGAATCCATCTTTATGGATTTTCCCACTGGTTAAATCTTAGGCTGATTCATACTTAATTCTTTTTTCCTCAGGTAATTCTGTCTTATGGGGTAACAGCTTTATACATAATTATTTCTGATGGCTCAGTTTCTCAGTTTTGGCTTTTTGCACCAGGAAATGACTAGCCCCATGGGAGCAGTAGTTAATAAGGTCACTTTAACCATTTATTTCTGTTCTGCAGAATGTAAATCTTAAAATCCACCAGGTGCTTCCTTTTTTAATGTTGGAAAAGCAAATGCTGCCAGATCTTCATGAGGCAATTAAATTGCTGTGAATCCCAATGTGCTGGAAGGCGAGAGCACTATGGATGGGCAGAACGAATAGTAATAAGGAATAATCAAAACAAAATTTCTAATCTCAGCCTTGCATTTGAGACCAGTTTACTCAACAGAGCAGTGGTGGGATTCAAATTTTTTACTACTGGTTTGGTGGGCATGGCTTGGTGGGTGTGGCAAGGAAGGGATACTATAAAATCTCCAGTCAGAGGTGGTATTTGCTGGTTCTCCAAACTACTCAAAATTTCCGCTACTGGTTCTGGTCAGAACCTGCCAGAACTGGTCAGAACTTGCTGAATACCACCTCTGCAACAGAGGTACTCAGTTGAGCCTAGACACCCTCAGAAGCTGTTTCCTGGCCTTCCGGAAAGTCCTTGTCTTAGCTGAAAATCGCTGTTTTGCACTACAATTGTACAACTCTACATTAAAAAAACCTTTCATTTGTTACATTTCTACTGATAATTCTTCTACTAAATTCAAGGTGATTTATTCTTCTTGTTTGAGGTAGGTTAAGATGCGACTGGTCTGAAGTCACCAGTGAATCCTGAAATGGGATGAGAATTCAAATTTGGATCTTCATCTAACCCTATTTCTAATTCTGAGGCAGGAATGGAAAAATCCTCCTTTGGATTAAAATGCATTGAAATTTTGGTGACGTATCTGGGTTATTTAATCAATGAGTAATGGAATTTTCTTTGTCTGTTCTGTGCTCCTCCAAACTAGAAAACTGATGAGAGAGGACCTCACAATTAAAAAGAGACAAAATCCAGGGGTAGGATTCAAATTTTTAACAACCGGTTCTGTGGGCATGGCTTAGGTGATGGGTGTGGCTTGGTGGTCATGTAACTGGGTGGACTATGGCTTGGTGGTCATGTTATTGGCTGGGTGTGGCCAACTCAATATCACTCACATCGAGGCACGCCTCTCCTCGCCTGGCCTCTCATGACTGTGGGGATGCTGCAACAGTCGTTAGCGTGAAAAACGGTCATGTCACTTTTTTCAGTGCCATTGTAACTTTGAATGGTCACTCCACACAAGCAAAGTACCAGCAAAGGAAGGAAAACAACCTCCAGAAAAGTTCCTGAGATAGGAAGTCTAGTCCTTCCAAGAATGTAATAAGGGTTAACGGAGAGGCAGTTTCTGTAAGCAACACCAGAATGTTTCCTTCCTGCCTTCCTTACAGGATTAGGCCAGTAATTTCTTCTAGCAACCGGTTCTCTGAACTGCTTAGAATCTTGACAACCGGTTCTAGTGAATAGGTGCGAACTGGTAGAATCCTACCTGATGCTACCTCAGGAAGTCCCATTTTCACTTGCAGTGCTAAATTCAGATATATGAACAGGATGAGTATTTAACAGAGAGAGGGTTGTGGTGGGGTGACCAATAGACATGATTCTCAAAGAGGGTTGAGGTTGTGGTGGAGAGTTGTGAACGAATAGCAGATATGATTCTCACTCAAGTGTTTGTGAACATCAGGACTAGTTTACTTGCAAGGGAAGAAGAGACAACTGCAGAGAAGCAGCGAGAAACAGATGCAGAACACAAAGGGGATATCACATGGTCTATCAGGCACTCTATCAATTAGCAAAAAAGGCTATCCTTTGGTTATTTTGAAGTTTGGTTGATCTGCCAGTTCAATCAGATTCCAAATGTGTTATTTCAAGCAGGCAAAAACCCAGAGGGCCAAATCTGGGATCATTTCTATCTTTTTGATGCCAGGTTATTTCAACTATCATTCATTATACCACACTGGTGAGTGGGTGGGTGTAAAATAATATTTTATCAATTGTTCTGGGAGACGAGTAGAAGGGCTTTATATAAACATTATAAAGCAAAAAGCCTACAGCCATAGGGTTGGTATATTAATTTTGTACTTTCAATGGTCCCCTTGAGCTTTATCAGGATCTCCAAATGCCCAGCATAGTTTGTGCATAGAGTTTATCCATAAACAACTCCCCATGGAGCTGTTATAAGGAGTCTTCATTCTGAACTGAGTAGGAGTTGTCATTGAAAAACTACCGTATGTGAGTCTGCATATCTGCACAGAATTCTGTCTACAAAGGAAGAGTAGGCTTTCTCTGTATAGGGTAGGGGAAAGGCACATTTTTGTTTGTGTATGTGCATGTACGTGTGTATGTGAGAGACAGAATGTGAGAGTGGGATCTTTGTTTTTTGTTGAGCTTAGTTATTTTCTTGTAGAAAACAAAGCACAATCAAGCAACCACCAAGAACACTCCCACCAACATTGACAGGGCAAGCCACTTGTATATAAACAGACAGTAAACCCCACTCTCTTCTAACACTGATGATGTTACCTAGTTGGGCAATGAAATGTCTGCAAGAAAAATAAATCAAGTTCAGAGAGCACCAAGGAACCCACAGTTCAACCCTCAGCTACAAATGTTCTCTTCTATTGATATGTTGCAGCATTTCCTATGTATGTATGTATATGCATGTACAGTGTATAGGTGTGCATCTAAATATTTTCCTACTTCTAAGTAAGGATCAAGGCCATGATGTCACTAAATGTTTTTAAAATTTTGTACCTGGAGAATGAAAGTTGCAGGTTGCTTATTTTGTTTGCACCATTTCTCCAACCTTAGGAAGGTTTCCCATGCAACATTATCGTTCAGATTTCCTTTCATTGCTTTAAAAGGAAACTTTCACAATGTCTGGAGGCCTTGATGTTCTACAGTTGAAGGCAGAAGATATATTCAAATTCCTTGCTGCGGAAACCAAGCTGGGGAGCATAATCTAGATTTTCTAATAATTTTGTTTCCAATAATTCTGTGACACCTAATAGTGGCTCATCCCTCTCTTTCAGGATTGAATTTATTTCATTTGAAAAAGGAGAAATTGCATCTCTGAGCATTTATGATCACGTTGACAGCTTTCTTGTGGTATCAATGGCCATAAATGTGTCTCTACACAAGAAGGGAGAAAGCTGGGAATCTCCACTGCTTTTCAGAAGAAAAGGCAAATATGTTCAATATGTTACTCCCATTCCCGTTGCCATCACAGTTTTTATGATGTATCAGGGCACCAAAGTGTGGTGCTGTTAAAAAAAAGTCAAGATGGAAGCCAAAGCTTTGGCCTTGCACCCCACCCCCTTTTACACTGTGGTGCTTATAGCGCATACATCAAAAAAAGGGGGCAGCACTTTAATCATGCAGTTGCAACCACCAATTTTTCTTGGCCTTTCTTGAATGTCTGTGTAACTAATTCCAACATAGTGTGAGTTGGGCCCTGCCAATCAAAAGTGACAGATTAAGCCCTTGTCTCAATGAAATAATTTCACTCCAAAGAAAACGAAGCTTGTTTGGAAAACCACTGTTTTTCTTAAGTTAATAATATTCATCAATATTCAAAAGGTGGGTTTGTTTGGCAATAAAAATATTCCCTTTGCTGTTTTACAGTTAGGGCTGTTGAAGGCCATTCAGAATGAAATGATAATCCCATATTTTATCAGTTCTCTCTCACACACACACCCCAGGATAGAGTGGAGAGGGATATCACATTTGTTTTGTTTTCCACCCCAGATTCTCTCAAGTTTTACCCAGATTAAAGTTTCAAGTTAACTCTTAAAAAGAACAACTGAAGCTTGCAGTTTGTGGGGTTACACCATATAATCAGTTCCCCCCTCTTAAACTTCCTGAGATTCAAGGCATTTTACGTATCAGAGAAAACTATCCCACTATAATTTTGACTCCCAGGGCTCCTGCAGGTCTCAGAATATCCCCAAACATATTGGGGTCTCACTAGCATAAGGATATTTGTCTGTAATACTAAGGTGCATTCAGTATTGGGAATACAACTTGATGCACTTTAGCTCTCTGTATAATTTGGGGTACATTGCCTCCACCTGACATTTATGACTGGCAGAGATTTTGAATACATTTGATCTCCAGAATAGACAGCATTGGTTTTGCAAGGAGGCAATGCAAAGATTCTAGTCCTCACACTTCTGGATGTTCCCACCTTCTTTAAATATTAGTCTGTAATATTGGGGAAGACCTGCTGTATACTGCAAATTAATAGCCCTCATTTCATTGTTTAAACTTTTGGCAACCCAACCTTATTGTAATCAGAGTTTTCCAAACATCCCAAGGCAAGTATTCCAGCCTGATTCCCTGGTACCCCCCATGGTGCCTTTCCCACAATGGAAGCTGTGGCAATCATTCAGAGATGGGAGGTTGTAGCTTCCTCAGTCAGACACTGAATTTTGAACGACGGACACACTCGGACGGACGTTCAGGAGCTTGCAGTGATACTACATGCCCGGTTTGAGAGGCTGTGTTCCATCCACTGCAAAAAGGAAGGGGGAGAGAGAGATGAAGAAAAGAATTAGCAACAGCTATTTCCTTTGTTTCAGCTGCATTCCCTAGGGCTAATCTTTCCTGCTGCCTGCCCCAATCTTGGAAAATAATTTTCTTGCTCATCTGTCAGGGTCACTTTAATTTTCATTCTCCCACAAAACAGGAGAGTGGACTGAGTGGCCTAAGTTGCTCCTTTTTAATTTTGTCGTTGCATAATTTCTATTACAAAGAGGGCTCAAATTACATTAAATGCATTTAACCTCTGCTGGGCCTCTCCTGCCATTTCACAGGTTTATGCTGCCTTGCAAAAATGCAAATCAGTTGAGAGAGTCCAGAAGTATTTCACAAGAAGAGTACTACACTCCTCTGCTTGCAACAGAGTACCCTATCATCAGACTTGAAATTTTGGGCTTGGACAATCTTGAGCTACGCGGCCTATGGTTGGACTTAATCATAGTACACAAAATTATCTGCTACAATGTCCTACTAGTCAATGACTACTTCAGCTTCAGCCACAACAATACAAGAGCACACAACAGATACAAACTCAATGTAAACTGCTTCAAACTTGATTGCAGAAAGTACGACTTCAGCAACAGAGTGGTCAGTGCCTGGAATCCACTAACTAACTCTGTAATTAAATCCTCAAACCCCCACTCCTTTAACCTCAACCTATCCACTATTGTCCTCACCCCATTCCTAAGATATCTATAAGGGGCTTGCATAAGTGCATCATTGTGCCTCCCACCCCTATCCTATTGGCCCCATTTAATCATACCTATTTTCTGAATTCTTACTCATGTTTATATTTACACCTATTATTTTGTTAGTGATTGACAAATCAATCAATCAAACAAACAAATAAATAAGCAGATTTTGAGAATCATTTTTAGAAGATACAAGCAGGAGGGCCTTTTATTTACATTAGTAACCAAAACCTAGCTCAGTCCCATCCCAATCCTCAAGCTAACTGTTCTGACCTCTGAAGAGGCTGGAATAATGACTTATTTGTGTGTTATTCAGAAAACACAAGCTTTTGGGAGTTGAAGTCCACACATCTTTAAGTTGTCAGACAAGTTGCGAACTGCTGCATTAAGACTACGACTGGGTTTTTCCCAGCTTGTTGCGCTGCAAACAATCCAAGCCTTTTTTAGTCATAGTCTTAGTGTAGCTATGCTGGCTGGGGAATTCTGGGAGTTGAAATCCACAAGTCTTCAAGTTGCTAAGATTGAAAAACACCATATTTATGTCCTGGGTGACCAGGACAACACAATATTCTGAATGAGCTTCTTTATCAGAGCAACTCCACATCTCTATAGTGTTAAGCAAGGTTGAAGACTTAACGGGTTGTATGAAACCAGCCTAATAATATCAAAGAAAAAGGTAACTCTGACTTATTGGTTGATAAGTTTGACTTTTTCAAAGTTATCTTCTTCAGAGTGTAAAAGTAGTCCTCAGCTTACCACAATTTGTGTAATGCCCTTTCAAAAGTTACAACAGCACTGGAAAAAAATGACTTAAAGCTATTTTCCCCACTTACAACCATTGTAGCATCTCCATGACCACATGATGAAAATTCAGAGGCTTGGCAACAGTTGTGGTGTCCCAGGGTTGTGTGATCACGTTTTGTGACCTTCTGACAAGCAAAGTCAATGAGAAAACCAGATTCACTTAATAATTACATCATTGACTTAACAGCTGCAGTGATCCACTTAACAACCGTGGCAAGAAAGATCGTAAAGTGGGACAAAATTCACTTAACAAATGTCTCTCACTTAGCAATAGAAATGTTAGGCTCAGTTGTGATGGTAAGTCAAGGACTACCTGTAACATCTACTCTATTTGCCTCCACAGAGCAATTATTGTTGCTTCCTGAAACGAACATCTCACTGGTTTATCCCTTTCACTATTCTTGTTCTGGCTTAAATGAGAAAGGAAAACTTACAAACTTTGCATAATTTCACCCAAGCCTTTGCACTCAATCCAAAGAGATGCCTTCTGTTAGGTCTTGGAAGCACGACAGGGAAATTTGAGCAAGCCAAAAACATCATGGTCTTTTAGTCCATGAAAAATAGAACATACATCCATACTGGGAAAAGGAAGGAGGGGGGAAATTGGTCTTCCTCTTTTTTACAGTTGTCAAAAAATTTAAGTTCTGTTTGTTTCCTTGCCGTGCTTGCTCCCATTAGTGCAACCATATATACATAGCCTTCTTGCAGCCTTTCCTGTTCTCCTACCAGCCTTCTGTCTTTCTGTCTTTTTCCTATTTTGGGTCATATTCATTAGGCTGATTTAAAAAGGAAAAAAGAGAAAAGAATGTGAATAAGTTAAAGAAAAATAGACAAAAAACTCCAAATGTTCTTTCCCAGTAGGGCAGCCTAGGTTGAAATCGACATGGAGGACAATGATTAATGACTGGAAAAATGGAGTTGTGCTTGGCACAGAACATACTCAATGTGTGGATTGGCCTACAATGAAATGAAGTGCGGAAAGTAGGTGGCCAATTGCCTCTTGCCCCTTTCTTGAGGTTGGAGAATGCTGCTTTTGATAGGTGGGTGGAGATCCACCTGATGGGCTCATGGTGGATAGAGGAGGATAGCACTTCATTGGATGGGTCCAGGTTGCTTGAGAGACCATCTCACCCCACTGGGATTGTCTCGTCCCACTTGTTCCAGCAGAGGAGGAATGCTGTGGATCCCATCAGCCTGATTATTCTGGCTGGCGGGGTCTAGGAGGAGGGCTTTCTCTGCTGTTGCTCCTGCCCTCTGGAATCTTTTGCCCCTCAACCTGGATGGGAGGTTGGCCCCAACCTCCTATCTTTTCATAAGGGCCTAAAGACATGGTTTTGCCAGTTCGGCTTGGTGTCCCCCAGTGAGGAAACAGCGCAATAGAAGTGCTTGATTGAGTAATAGCAGATCCCATCCCCCACCCATTGGCCCCCGCCCACCCCAGGTTTTAAGGTTTGTTTTTAACTTTTTATGTTTTAACTTGTACGTAACTGTAAGCCACCTAGAGTTGTATCTATAACAACTCATCACAGCCAACTTTCCACAGCTGCCTCCCCATGGGATAATTCGCCATGGCCAATTTGCCATGGCACAACTCGCCACGGGACAAGAGTTACACTGATATGGAGAAATAGTGGAATAGAATCATTAAGAAAGGATGCCAAAGGAGGGACAGAATGAAACGTGAATGTCCCACAGCGAGATGGCCATGGTGAACTGACAGTGGCGAGTTGGCTGTGTTGAGTTACCCCATTCCGCCAGAGTTACCCAATGGTAAGATGGGAGGCCAATAAATTGTACAAATAAATAAACAAACAAATAAATATTGTATATATTATGTCCAGTGATCCTTCCTTGCTCTTGACAAGCAGGACAGGATGATACGTATTAAGCCTGGTTGTCATTGGTCTCACAAAGATTTCAAAATCTGACAGGTTTAGCTCTTGATGGGGCAGAGTTATCAAAAATTCTATGCTACAGGGGCCCCACAAATTATTTCCCAATTGTTCTTATCTTCAGGTTGGGATAAACCATTTTACTTCCCCAGATAAAGGACAAAATAGATTTCCCCCTTCCCAGTTATAAGCCAATTGGTTTGTCTGTTCAAGGTGACAATGTCGCCTGGTGACATCTGAGAACAGCAGTCTAAAGCCACACCCTATAATGTTATAGCTCAATGGTCGCCAAGTGGTGGGCCAGGGACCACTGGTGGTCCATGAGAAAATGTTGGTGGTCCTCCCCAAAGCACTTCCCCCTTGTGTGCACGGGAACACAAAGCTGCACCGACCACTTGGCCTGCCCACCTGCTGGTCCCCTTTGGCCAAGCGCAAACCTTATCTTGATTAGAGCCATGTAAGCTGGAACTGAAAGGTAAGACCAACAGTGGGGGAGCCCCGGGATGCCTTGCTGACATTGGCAGGAAAATCAGTCCCATATTCCAGAGCTGCAGTAGTCACAAGACTGGCCCTTTGGTCATCCCAGAGAAGCTCCTCCAGTCCATGACAGGTCCATGCATCTGGGTGGAGGAACAGCTGCTCTGGGATGACCAAAGGGCCAGTCCTATGACTACTGCAGCTCTGGAATATGGGAGTGACTTTCTTACCAATGTCAGCAAGCCACTGTCAGTCAAAATTCATGTTACTGATCCATGGGGTTTAAAATTATGAGTTTGGTGGTCCTTGAGGTCTAAAAGGTTGGTGATCCCTGTTATAGCTCAAGATCTGGACTGCAAACATATGGATGATCATTAGGTGGTACTAAAGTGCCAAGAGTTTTTGCATCTGTTTTCTAACATCTGAATATGTGCAGTGCCAAAACAGTGGTTCTATTTGTATGAAAGCTAGTGGAGGAAAGGGAGATTCAGGTATAAGCCTTGCTCATCTCTGAAGCTCCCCACTTATCTTGCATTAGTCCTTACAACTCAACCAAATAAGGGACTTGAGAGGGTACAAAGGAAAAAGATCTTCCACCTTGAGAAACTTTTAGGAAAACTTTAAAAAGAAGAGGGATAAAGAAGTGGAATGGGAGTGTAGCAAAAAAAGTCTTAAGATGGAATTCCTGGGTCGCATACCATGTAGCCTGTAGGAGGCTCCTTTGCAACGTTTAGTGGGGCGCCGTGGGTCTCGGTTGCCCCGAAGGCTTCGGTGTAAAAGGGGCTGGAGAGGTCTTGAGTTGTCACTCATGCTCCGGAAAATTTGAGAAGGGAGGTTCTGACTGAGAAGACGAAGGGAGTGAATCTGAAGAACAGAGGATTGGGAAACAAGTGTTCAGGAATGATGGAAGACACCAGGACAGCAAAGGGGGGTCAAAGGGGGCAGGGGAATGTAGGCTTTGGGGACTGACAAAAAGAGGATTAAAGAGAATTTGTCATAGAGACCTACCTGAACGGAGGTAATATTGATGGGACGGTCAATGAGAATCCAGGTAGCAGTTTCATAGCATGGCGGGGTTGACATGGATCCTTGGTAAGTGATAAAACCAAATGTCTCTGGATAAAGGTCTTCAAGGCTCAGATCGTGTAGAAGATAAGCATCATCTGTTGAAATAGGTATCATGGCTACCTTAACAATGTAGGCAGAACTGGTGAGATCCATTTAGTTACCAATTGTGAACTTTCTGAATACTTCCAAGAAACTAATGAATCAGTTAGACATTGGTATCTGAATATAGATCTTTTTAACATTCATGATTTATTGTGTGTGTCTTTTTTTAAATTTAGGCAAAATGGCAAAATGTTAATATGTACTGCAAGTCCATGAATGCCATATGCTAAATAAATAAGTAAATATTAATGAATAGCACATCAAAAGTAGCAATTCTACCATTTGGACACAGAATCACATATTCAAAACATTCATGCTGTCATACAACAGTCATATCCTCCCTGAATGTTTTGCCAAAGGTAAGCAAGTTACTGGACACAGTCAAGCTTTGCTAACATGAATATTTCAAGAGAAACTTGTATGTTGTATTAATTCTCACTCAGTCCCCTTCAGTCTTATTTAAATTTTGAATCCTCAGCTACCTTTGCAAACAACTTCCTGATATAATCCACATCTGTCATACTTGTTCCACTTACTTTTATAGGAGATCCGGGTAATTGTTTCTCGGTTTAGCAGCCTGGTCAGGAAAGAGTTAGGATTTGGTCCAATCTGCAAATGGAAATACATCCAAGGTATTGCTCTTTGCTGCCTAACTTCCCACCCATCTTGCCTATTCAAGTCCCATCTGGCGTCCCCTAGCAGCCACAGCAAGACACTTACATTGGCAAAGATAGAAATGACAGCTAAACCATTGGGATTGCGTGAAGCCTCTGAAATATTGGGGTAGAGTTCTTGGTTGTAGTGGATCAACTGCACCTAAGGGAAAGGCAAGAGGAAAAAGGGATTCTTTCCAATTCAGTTTTACATGACACATGGCTTTGGAACCAGGCTATTTGAAGGACTGCCTTTCCCCTATCAGATCCAGCCAGCTTACTGGGATGGGAAGTCAGGGCTCCATCTTTAGGCCCCATCTACTGTAGTAGAGATGTACAACTGGTGAGTCTACGAAAAAGGGCCTTCTTGGTGGTGGACCCTTTATAGGGAACATCATTCTCCCTGAGGTATGATTTGCCCCCACCTTGTTGCTTTTCCAAAAGGCCCTGAATAAATGGTTTTGTCAAGGGCATGGACACCACAAATGGAGATAGGGTCCATCAGGTTGATTTGATTGTGTTGCTAATGACAGAGGTGGGGTGGGGTTTTGTGGGTTTTTATGTTGTGAATTTTTAATGTTGTGAGCCACCCAAAGTCACCTGTGTATGAGTTGGCCAGTCATATAAAATTGTTTAATAAATAATTCAGTAAATAAATAAACAAATACTTTCTCGTTTCTCCAGATCTATCAAATTCAATTCATTAAATTTCAGAACTGTTTAAAATTCATTCCAAAATTTGTATCTCTTCTTAATTCATATTTCTTGAAACATTCATTCTTATTTACAGTTCTGCTTAATACAGTTACTGCAAACAATTCTTCCAATGTAGTGCATTTTTGTACTATCATGGTCTGGTCTCATTAGATGAAGACAAGGAGCAAGAGGAACAAACCACGTGCAGCTAAGTTCAACAATAATTCTGAATTGATGTGTAGTATTGCTTACCCAAAAATATGAGATAAATTTGCATTCTAACACAAGCGAAACTAATTTTTAATCTCAGTGTTAGTATGTATACACTGGCTCTGTGTGCATAATTTATTTAAATGACTGAGGCTAATGGGTAGCTGAACACTACAATGCAGTCAACTGCAGAGCTATGGGAGATTAATTTTAGCCCAAGAAAGCCCTGAGGTTGTTACAAACTAAACTAACTCTTCCTCATCAGCTGAGTCACGCAAACAAAAAAAAGAGGACTATCAGGAGGTAAATTACTGTCTCTTCTTGCTCCCAACAGAGAAGCAAACTCCTAGAGTGGCCAATGTAAAAAAGGAACGTTTTTAGGTATCTCTCTCTCCCTCCCTCTCCATCTCTCTCTCTCTCTCTTTCTTGCCACTCTTTCCTTCTTGCAGATTTTGATCAACCTCATCCTCCCATCAACATCCCTGATGAAACCTTAAGTAAATCTTCAAAGGACATCTTCAGTGGTGTTAATCCTGTTTGAACCAAGAATTGTATTCACCTCAGCAGAAAAGCTATCACCATCTATCCGATGTTCTGAGCCAAATCCATCTTCACTGCCAAAATGCAGTCTTATTTCTTGGAGCCGGTGACTATATGGCAGAGGTCCTCCTGAAACATTAACCAGTTGTACCGGATCTGGACGAAAAGAGACATGCCGGCCTGTGTTGTACATGGTTCCACTAATCTGCAGAACACAAATAGTGACAATTGAAGATGTTTCCATATCACATTCAGGGTATCCAGAATGACATGCTCCTTCCAGAAGCTGCCATATAAGCATCGTCTATAAAACTTTTCCTAAAAAGGAAATATCGATGTTTGGGAGAGAAGGTCTTTATCAGTGCTGGATAAAAAGTGAGCATTATCACCACCTATTTCAAGGAAGAAGGCATCACCTTCTTCCTCAGGGACATCAACTGTCTTCCAAATCTAATTGCTTATTCCACTTCTAACATTCTGAAGAAGCCAGGTAAAGTAACAGTTCAATCTGTGGCTGGTCAGGCTTCAGCCTCAGTCTGCAAAGCTGAAAAGACTTCCAGATCAACTTGAAGACCATGTCCCACTGTCTTCTACTGAAGTGGAATGAGCATGAGCTGATTTTTTCAGTGAAATGTTTTGCACACATGTCGTGGCACTCCCAGAGGACATCTTCAGTCCCATTCTGTCCCTGAAGGGTACAAGTTACCTTCAAGAGGGCCAGTTTAAGGCATTCCACTGCGGAATGGGACAACTCACCAGGACAACTCGCTGCGGACAATTCAATTTAATTATTTAAAATAATTTAAAAATCATTTAATTTTTTATCATTCACATTTTATTTATTCCCTCTTTTGGCATCCTTTCTTAAATGATTCTATTCATCTTTTTCTTCTACATTAGTGTAAAACTTATCCCGTGGCAAGTTGGCTATGGCGAACTGTCGTAGACCCTTCCACTGTGCCACTGTTATCACTATGTGTAGTGTTATGTTTGGTTCCACTCGTTTTCTTGTTTTCTACCACCTGCACTTCAGTCATAATTTCTGCTGCTTCATTTTCTGGGGTTTCTTGATGACCATAGAGCACTGCCAGCCTATAGACTGAAGAGGAGACTTAGCTATAATCTGACCCTCATTTCCTTCATATTCCAGAGATTAATGAGGGATATGACTGAACAGTCCTCCATAGTGCTGTTGGTGGTGGGGGTTGGGTGTGGGAGAGAGGGAACTAGCGCGTCTTGGAAATGGAATGGATCCATTATTATTATTACCGGTACTACTACTACTGCTACTGCTGCTACTACTACTACTATTACTACATTTTTTATTAATTAAACATGAAACTTAGTCAACTGAACATTTAAAAATATATCACAAATATTATTGACTGGCACTAATGGTTGATATGGGATGCTGCCAGACTCCTAGATATCAGCCAAGTACTATGTTCCGAGTAGTGCAGTTTTTTGCATTTCCACTGGTATTATTGCAGGAAGTTGCAATTTCTTGATGTATTTTATAAAATTCATGGACATGGTATCAAGTGCCCCAATGACAATAAGTATTACTGTTATATGTTTCATCCATAATCGCATAGTTTCAATGGCCAGGTCACAATATCTCGTGATTTTTTCCCAGTTCTTTTTCTTCTTCTCTGGCCTTTCCTGGTACAGTGATATCAATAAATTGTACTCTTCAGTTTTCAACATCTGTGATATCTGGCTTGTTGTGTTTCAAATGACGATCTGTCTGTATTCGAAAGTCCCACAAAATCTTCACTTTCTCATTTTCAACCACTTTGAGAAGGTGAAGATCTTGTGGGACTTTCGAAGACAAACAGATCATCATTTGGAACACAACAACATCATCATCAATATCATCATCATCATCATTTTATTCATTAAACATGAAACCCAGTCAACTGAACATTTAAAAATGTATCACAAATATCACTGACTGGTGCTAATGGTTGATACAGGTTGCTGCTTCCTAGATATCAACCAAGTATCTTCTTAAAATCTACAATGTTCCGAGCAACAGTTATTATTGTTGTTCTTGTTATTATTGTTGTCTATTAAATATCAAATTTATTCCACATTGATTAATGCACCTTGCACCCTGTTTGGACAGGGTCATGTAAAGTAGCACTTTCTCTACAGATCAACTTTCTTCTGTGATGTTTGTGTCTTGACAGTTGAACTTTGGTTGGTTACAGATCATAAAATGGATGTGTATGATAATTTGACTGCCCAGCAAGCCCAGTTTATGGTTCACTATGACCTTTTAACAGACCCAGATGTGAGATGTGACAAAAACAATTGGCAGCATTCTGGTGAGGGCAGAAAAGATGTTAATTCCTTCCCCTGATCGGGCAGGTGGATGGCCAAAAAAACAAAACAAAACCCAATCCCGGAATAAATTGGACTTACGAAACTCTTCAAACTTGGTTTAACAACAAGCAGTTGATTTGTTACATAAAATAGTATATCAAAGGTGTTGGGCTTGGAGAGGGCTTCCAGTTCTCCCTCAGCTGTAAAAGGCCCCTGGGGGACTTTGGGCCAGTCCCTCTCTCTCAGCCAATCTGCCATATAGGATTGTGGGGCAAAATAGGAGGGAGTGTTACGTACACTTCCTTCAGCTCTGAAGGAATGGCAGAATATAAAAGTAGTCTTTGACTTACAACTATTTGTTTAATGACTATTCAAAGTTACAGTGGCATTTAAAAAAAATGATTTATGATCGATTCTCACATTTAGGACTGTTGCAATATCCCCAGGATCAGAATTCAGGTGCTTGGCAACTGGCACATATTTACAAGAATTGCAGCATTCTGCCATCATATGGTTGTCATTTATGTCCTTTTCAGCTGGTTTCCAACAAGCAAAATCAACAGGGGTAGCAGATTCACTTAATGACCACATGATTCACTTTGCATTGATTTGCTTAACGACCAGGGCAAAAAAGATGATCAAAATTGGGCACGACTTCTTTAACAACTGCCTTGCTTAGAAATCAAAATCCTGGTCTCAGTATGGTCCTAACTTGGGGACTACCTGCACTTCCGCCATTCTTTCCCCACAGCCTACTTCCAAAGAAATGAACCTCGGAGCAATTAAAACATCTTTAGGAATTCTGAGCCCAGGGAGGGATTGGGAAGGAGTGGATCTTCCCAGGAAGTTCCCAGTAGATCCATCTTTGCGCATCACCTTGGGGATTTAGCTGTGGAGGGCGAAACAAAAGGGCCGATCTCAGATTCTGTCACCAAGTAATATGAGAAACTCTGGAATGAATCCAAAGGTTTCAGTGCTGGGTAAAGTTACTTGCACTTAGGTGCCACAGAAATTAGCCATTAGTGCAACTCATTTTGTTTTATGATAATGGCTGCACTCCTGGGTCACTGATGCTTGTGAGTATAGTCTTCCCCAACCTGGTGCCCTCCAGAAGGCTTGGAGAGGCAATGCCCCAATTCCACCTTTAACAGAGAGCCTCAGATAAGGCAGGCTGAGCTGGGAATTATTTTCCATCAACCTTAGAGACCCAGACGCACCTTCTTTCCACCAATGCTCAGTCGGAGAGGAGGGAGGAAGGGATCAAAAATCATTTGACTTGTGTTGACATCCACAGGAGACTGGCGTTTGCCAATGGCACAGAGGCTCCATGCTGAATTCACAAGACCCCAGAACGGAGGACCTAAAAAGAGAGAGAGAGAGAGAGAGAGAGAGAGAGAGAGAGAGAGAGAGAGAGAGAGAGAGAGAGAGAGAGAGCAAGCAATAAAAAAACAAACAAACATATTCTCCCAGCCAAGGAAATATTTTTATCTCTGGCTCTCTAGGGTGCAATTATAGACAAGGGAGAGTGTTGGCATCAGGGGAGCCATTCAGCAAATGCACCTCTGTGCATGTGCTTGTGCTGCGTGTGCATTTGTTTGAAAACAGCCTCCAGTGTGTGTGGGTGGGTGAAGGAAGATTACAAGCATTTCAGTGTTTTCCTCCTCATCTGGTTGCATCTGTGCACATAGCTAATATAAAGAAGCGCAATATAGACGAGAAGCTGGATGGAGTTGCAAATCAACGTACAATTACATCTGAAGCACTGAAGGACAGCAACAGGGCAGTGATGTCGGAAATGGCCACATTTCCCTGAAGACCCTCCTGTACTTGCAAATATAAAATCAGCAGAGGAAACATGTATTTCTAATTCACAGGGACCATTCCTGAGCTGCCTTAGGAGATATCACTGAATAGGCATGATATTCTATCTGTTCTTGGATTGCCTCAGTCAGTCCCAAATGGATACTCCCAGTTGTGCTAACTGCAATGTCCATCATCCCCAGCCCAAGGATCACAGGAGCCATAACCCACCAGGATGGGAAAGACTGTGCTATTTTGATAGAATGCAAATTGTCATCAGGTGGTGCATTAGAATCACTACACACAAACTGTACATACCGAAGTAAATGGGTGCCTGCACAAATACCTCCTTCTCTCTGGATGCCTTTTTTAATAATAGAGAAAATGTGCATGTATGCCATTTAGGTCAAACTATATTTCTAGGCTGCCTTTTCTAGGCATACCTCATTTTTGTATGTGTGTTGCTGGCTTGATTCAGCCTCAGCCCCTTGATGGTTCTGGCAGATCTTTGTATCCTCATCTATATGTGTACACTTAATTATTAATTCACCCTCTCTTCCAATCAGGGCTTTGCCTCTTCTTCCTTTTGCCACCTTCCCTCAGGCAGGTCAAGCAGGTGGGGGGATGGAAGAATACAACCCCCTGGTTTTCTGCCCCACATTCACAAACTCACCCCAACAGCCCAGGTACCCACCCACCCACCCATCTACTGTGACTGCTTTTCTTTGCCTCCTGTTCGCTGCATTGCTGGAACAAGCAAGGGAGATATTAAATATTAATGCAGCCTCTTGCAGTTGCCAAGCTGAGCCCAGCCCCCCACCTTAGCTCTGCACTGTGTACAGCTGCAGCGCAGTAGCGCTCTCCCCCCCCAGTGCATCCCCTCCCTCACAGGAAGACCACAACAACATCCCTCTTCCTCTTCCTCGGTGGGCACCACCACCCTTGGGACTCTGGGAAGCGTCCCCAGCCTTCGACGTAGAGAGAGGTCACCCGTGAGACAGCTGTTCTCCTCTGGCCTTCCCTTCTAATGGGCTGCCGGGAAGGGGTGCCAAATTTTTGCGCTGAGGAAACCCCACTCCTGAGCTCAGAATAAATTATGCAGATGTGCTCCAAATTTGCATGGGCTAAATCTGCCTAAACTGAAACGGGCAATTGATTTCCCCCACCGCCATCTTTGGAAGTTTGGATGAAGCCAGGAGACCTGGAGGGGGAAGGAGAAAAGGAAAGTGATCTAATCCTGGGTGAGAAATAAGATGGAGTAGGGATGAGAGGGAGAAAAGCCATCAATGCTTCCAAACAGAAGGGTGAGAAACCAACCAACAGACCATTCCTGATCAAGGGAAATATTCCCACTGATACCCAAAGGAATCTATGTGGAGAGAGTCCCCAAATCAATATTGTGGTCATCCCCACCATATAATAAAAATATCACTTCTTTCTTATGTACATGGCATATGTAGCATAATAAAAAAGCGGTAGGAGCTTTGAGCATGATGATGGCCAACATATTGAATGTGTTGTCACTCTGGCCTCCCCCAAGCACACCTGCGTCCATTTCCCACTATTATCAAATGCTGCCTGTCCTTGAATACACTGTTTTATGTCAACTGATGAGGGGGTAGACATGCCTTCCTGTTAAATAAAAGAAGTGCAGAATTTATCAAAGGGCCAATGTGCAAGACTGTGTTGGTTCTGGCTGAGATATGGAAAAATGCAAACTTTGAAAATTGGGCTTAGGAATGTCATCCCAGGAGTAAAAATTCTTAACCAAGAATATGGACCAGCAATCCAGTTCCTTCTATCAGCCTGCTGGTTTGTTTCCCTCTCTCATCACTCATTTGGTCATTTCCTATACACTTCAGTTTTGAACTGTCTGCAGATATCAAATTGCCTGCCAGGTCAGAGGATTTTAATCTTTCCATAATAGTCTTCATGGCAATTCCCCATTCTCCTCCCTCTCCCCTTTTTTTTTTTTTGAAGTATGCTTAGATGGATCAGGGTAAGGGGTCATTTCTGGAAGTGATGCTAAGGGTTTGCAGGTCAATGTGACAGGCCTTATAGTCGCATCAGCATTATTATCACAAAAGCATCCCTAGATAAATAGAACCATTTTCCCCAAAACAAATATAAATATTAAAACAACTGATACACAGTCTGTCTTCTTGGTCCTTCTAACCTTCATAGTGGCAAGTAAAGCTAAAGGTGGATTTTTTTTTTTTTTTGGAGTCAAGGTTGACTCCTAGTGCCTTTATAGGAATTGCCATATTTATTTCTTCACAATAATACTGGGGTAGTTGGCCACCTATGTTGGAAGCTTTTTTTTTTTGCCTCTCCAGACTAGCCAAATTCCTTAGAATTTCCTAATAGTCTGCTCTGCAAATACAACCCAGGTTCAATTCTGCTAAGCCCTTTGAAATTAGCCAAATTTGGCTTGGTGCTGCCCCCTAGCCAAGCTTTAAGAATGAAAGAAGATCCTTTTAAATGATTGGGTCATTTGTCCTCAAACCAAGTAAAATCCAGATGTGCTGGTCTACATTTCCCAAAATTTCCATCCATCAGGGAATCTTGGAAAGGATCATCCAGCACATCTTTATGGCACCATGTTGGAAGAAACAGAGTAACACCAGAGTTTCCAGCATAAGTTTTCTTCTCAGTCATTCTTTGAGCTGGATTTCTGAATTCAAAGCAAGTGTTTTCTGCTAAACCCTCTTTGAAATCATCAGTCAAAAGGATAAATACCAGTTCAGATTCAGCTATGGATCTTTGCAATATTCATAGTGCATTGGTCAATAGGATGTTGTAACAAAAAATAAAGACATGTATCATACATGAGGGATATTCAATGGCCCCAATACGTGTTTCAATCACAAGAAAAGTCAACTCATGGAAAATGTCCCCCTCATGAAGAGGTCATAGACCTAGAAGGAACATCTAGGATGAGAACCTCAAGAGGGCATCGAAGGAAGACAAGCCACTCTTTGTTCTTTGGAGCATTCTCCACCACTACTATCCAGGCATGGAGAATTTTGTACCTGGCACAAAGCTTCCATGAAGTGTTTCCTTGTATGCCCACCAGTCCTCGTAGGTTTTTGCAGGAACAAATTGCACTAGAAAAAGGAGGGAGGAGGGGGAAATGAAAGGAAAAAAATGGCAAATTAGCAAAGGCAGTTGGTGAGAGGACTGGAGCAAAGAAATGGCATAGATCTTTCTCTCTGTTTGCCACTCCTTGCCATGAAGATTATCTAAACTTCTTTTCCTTTTCTTTGTCCTTCCTTCCTGAACAGACTGTCCAGAATCCAAATTGCAAATGCTGAAATAAGGTACCTGGACTGGCAGGCTACACCCCCAGCCACTGGAAACACCCCAAAATGAGAACAAATCAAAGCTACTCCTCAACAGTATGAAATGTGGAGAAAGAAACTTCACATGCTCAGAGACACTTTTGCCTCTCCATTGGTGCTACTTTTTCAGGTCATGTCCCGAGGCTGAAACAGAACAGCCCAGGTGGGATCTTAGCCTGGGATCAGTTTAAACTGTGGCTGATCAGGTGTTGTAAAAGATGCATACAGCAGATGGATGAAAAGCTAGAGGCAACGGAAAGAATGCAAGGGAGAAATAATTTCCCCTCAGAACAGTTGATTGATTTCATCTCTGATTAACCAGAGTCCATAAGCGAGAGGGCCTTTTTATGCAGGAGGGAGGAAGATGCACTCACCTGCTCCCAAATCTGAATGAAAAAAATTGTGCATGTATTTAGATGGGGGGGGGGCAGAGGTGAGAGAGAGTTACCTCTGACTGTGATTCCACTGGGACTGGCTTCATGATTTTGTTCATCCTTTCTATTTACAACAAACAATTCAATCTCCCACCCACCCTCCCCAGCCAAAAAAACCCCATTCCAAGCTAATCTCCTCCCCCCACCCCCAATACCTTTCTCTTACCAGCCATACAAGTTGCTCTCAGCAGCAGCAACAGCAGCAGCCCTGGTGCTCCCAGGAGGCAGAGCCCCCTGCCAGGTCTGGTCCACATCCTGGTGGGTCAAGAGGGGCTCAAAGCCGGAGCTGCCCCCTCCTCAGCATCCCGCGGCAAAGACCCCGTTCACAGCCTCCGGAGAGAGAGACGGAAGTCGAGCTTCCTGGCGGCCGGCTCTTATGCGCCCCGCGAGCGAGCCCTCATCCTCGGAAGCCCCCTGCCCTTTCCATGCCCTCTCGCTCTCAGGCTCCCTAGGTCTCTTTACTCGACGCCTTCATCTTCCTCCTCCTCTTCCTCCCGCCCTTTCTCCTGGGGACACCACCAACTGCCCCCCACCGCCGCCCACCTCAATTAATGCGGAAGATGCTCGGGTGGTGTCCGGGGAAGCGAAGGAGCTCCGGCCGTGAGAGTTTGCGCGCCGGGGAGAGGGCGCAAAGCGGCTGGAAGAGATCCCCCACCACTCCGCCGCTTTGTTCCCCCGCAGGCGCCGGAGTGGCGGGACTGCCCGCTTCTCGGCTGGGGGGCGCTGGCGCTGGATCCGGAGGGTGGCGGGAAGGAGACGCTGCTGCTGCCCGCGAGGCGCCCTTAACTTTGCTTCTTTGTCGCTATCTTTTCTTTCTTTCTTTCTTTCTTTCTTTCTTTCTTTCTTTCTTTCTTTCTTTCTTTCTTTCTTTTCTTTCTTCCTTTCTTTCCTTTCTCTTTCTTTTTCCTTTTTCTTCTTTCTTTTCTCTTTCTTTCTTTCCCCACCCGCCTCTCCCTGCTCCCCCCGCGGACTGCTTCTTCCGCCATGGCCCCGCTTCTTTTCCCCGGCTTACCTTCAGCTTTCCACTTCCCTCAATGATTCTTTCGGCTTTTTTTTTTTTCTCCCTACTCTGTTACCCCCCCATTTTTCCTTATGTCCCTCTTTCTGCACTCTTCTCTTCTTCCTTCCACCTTCCCTTTCTCCTGCAATCTGCATCTTTCAGATTTTTCTCTGCTGCCGTCCTCGCTCACAGTCGTTTTTTCTTATCTCGCCGCCACTTCCTATTGGGGGGGGGGGGGGGTGTCTTCTTGCCTTATTTCAGATCTCTCCCTCCTTTCTTCTCTTTCTCCCTCTTTTCCTCTCGGGGTCCCCTTCTCTTATTCCTCCCTCGCCTGTTTTTCTCTCTCTTTCTTCTCTGCATCTCCTAGCCAAACCCGCCTCCCCCTCCTTCTCTCCCCCCCACTTCTAAAATGCACAGATCTTTTCTCCTCTCTTTCCCTTCCTGGCACCCAGGGGACCCCGAGAGATGCAATTGAGAGAGAGAGGGAGGGAGGGGGAGGAAGATATTTTAAGGTGGATTAGAATTTAAGGTGGATTTAAGGTGGATTGGAAGACCGCTGGATTCCCCGAAATTGGTGTTCTCAACTTACCCAGATGCAGTGAAATAACATTTCTCTTATCCATTATGTCATTCCAGGGGAAAGGCTGAACCCAAGTAAGATGCCATCTTACTCCTTTGTTGCAGAAAAGGATTGGGAAAGATGGGCAAGAATCAGGCTGCAGCCCTAAAGATGGTGTACATCTGATTTAGAGAAACATAAACTAGAGGTCACCAACTGGAGACTTCTGGACTAGTTTGGCCCCTGAGCAGTTTGGCCAGAACTTCTCAGCCTCTTCTGACAAATTGGAAGCAAGGGAAGATCTGGGGTGAAAATGGAAGCTCTAGAAAAGGGATAAATTGGCATCTCCAGTGCCTGCATGACTGACAAGCTTGCCTGCCAATTCTTAAAACCCTTGCAATATGAGCTTGAAGGCATGAACCAATTTGGAGGGAATAATTTTTCTACCAATCAAGGAGAATATTTGTAGCTCAGAGTTGAACTGTGGGGTCCTTGGCTGTTTTCTTGCAGATGTTTCATTACCCAACTAGGTAATGTTATCAGTGCAAACCCTTTAGCATTGATGATGATACCTAGTTGGGTAATGAAACTTCCTTCAAGAAGATAACCAAGCTGAGACCACCAAGGACCAAGAACTTTTTCCACCTGAAAATGGGTTATGGGTGTCCTAAGGTGGGGTGGGGTGGGGTTTTAAAAAGCCAAGATGGCAACTGTGGGATAACATCATTTTTTTTTTAAATGTCACAAATGTGTGGAGAAGGCAAAACAGCTTAGGAGGAAATTAAATGTACTAGGAATGTACTAGGGTTAGATTAGGAGGAGAAGCAGACAAAAGTGGGAATGAGCAGGGCAGGTTTCAGAAAGAGGTGAATTTTGACCTACTTGCATTCTTTTTGTGCCTAAAATCTCAGTTCCTGACTGCAAACTATCTTCTCCTTTCATTGTGCCCTAAAACGGACATTTGCTTAGGGATGTATTCTGTCCTAAATCAATAAAACATATCTTCTTTTTTGTGGCTTTATAATTGCCATGCTTAATGAAGCTATAGCGTGAGTGCAAAAGAAATGTTACAGGTAGTCCTCGACTTAACTATAGTTTATTTTGTGACCATTCAAAGTTACAGTAGCACTGAAAAATGTGATTTATGACCGTTTTTCATGGTTACAATCTTTGCAGCATCCTTTGCAAGGATCAAAATTCAGGTGCTTGGCAACTGACTCATACTTATGACAATTTCTGTGTCCCAAGATCATGTGATCATCTTTTGCGATCTTCTCACAAGCAAAGTCAATGGAGAAACCAGATTCACTTAACCAGGGGGTTACTAACTCATCAGCTGCAGTGATTCACTTAACAAGTGTGGCAAAAAAGATAATAAAATGGGGCAAAACTCACTTAACAAATGTCTCACTTAACAACAGAAATTTTGGCCTCAATTGTGGTTATATTTTGTCATCCACAAAATACAGCTAAGCAACAGCAAAGGGTAGTTTGAATTAATACTGCAAGAAATCACGCTTTAAAGTGTGAATCCTAGATCAGTATACATACTTATTGAATCTGTATCCTCTCTTCCCTGTGGTGTTCAAAAGAGTCTATGGATGAGTGCACAGAGCATAGTAGGCCAATGGGATTGGCTAGTTTGTGGCTCAATATTTATTGCACCTTTAGTGGTTAATTTACAGTTCAATGGGTTTTGTGGATCCAAACAATTGAATTAATGTACGAAAACATGGCTGTCATCCACAATTTGTTTCAGTTAGCTCATCTGGATGTCTTGCTTGTCATAGTTGAGGACCTTCCTCATGATATAGATTCCAACTCATTGCAAGCTTCCTATCAGGCAGGTTGAAACTGATCTAAGGATTCTTGAAATAAAAGTTGTACTTAGTCCAACATCCTGAAAGAAGACCTGTCATGTAAATTCTAGGATAGCATCTCTCAACCTTGGCACCTTGAACATGTGTGGATTCTCTCGCTGGCTGGGGAATTCTGGGAGTTGAAGTCCACACATCTTCACGTTGCCATGATTAAGAAGCACTGTTCTGGAGCTTTCTGCAGTCAACCAGCTTAGAAATTCAATGAACAAACAAAATCACTTGCAGTTTATTTCTTTCAGAGAGTGGAAGACCTGGCCCACGAGTTCCTCACCTTCATGGAAGATCAAATGCAGGTCTTCTGGAAGATTAACATTCCCATTGATAAGGCAAGAAAACCTAAGGTATGTTCAGCCCATTAAGATACTGGAAGGCTAACAGATTTATTGGCCAATTGAACAGAATGTGTGGATTGCATCATATAAAGCAGGGTGTGTCCAACCTTGGTAATTTTAAGATTTGTGGACTTCATTTCCCAGAATTCCCCAGCCAGAATGTCCTGCTCATGGCTGGCTGGAAAATTCTGGGAGTTGAAGTCCACAAGCCTTAAAAGTTGCCAAGGTTGGATACCCCTGATCTAAAGCCTTTAAAACAATCAGACATCTGGGAAGGACAAAAAAACCATGACTGATAGTGGATTGGGATTCTCTCAAGGTCTCTCTCTCCTTGCCCTTCCAAAACTTTAATAGGTAGTCCTCAACTTACAGCCTATCTGAAAAAGGAAACTTATAACCTGGATCTGTTCATCCCCCTGCGGCCACATGACTGCACTTTGGGCATTCAGCAATACAGCTGCATTTATGACTGTTTGCCACATCTCACAGTCACATAACCTTGTTTTATGATGGTCAAACTGTCAATTGACCACACAAAATATTTTTAACGAAGTTTTACCCATAGGCTATGAGGAAGAACACCCCTCTTTCTCATACACTTACAGATAAGCAATGTATCTTTTATCTTCACAACAATTGTGGGATAATTAGGTTGAAAGTTGGAGCTATCCTGTATGAGAACTGGCAGGGATCAACCTAGAATTCTTATATAACCACAAGCAGAACAACAGAGTTGAAAGGGATCTTGGAGATCTTCTAGTCCAACCCACTACTCAGGAAGGGGACCATATACCATTCCAGACAAGTGGCTGTCCAGTTACTTCTTAAAAGCCTCCAGTGGTTCAGCACTCACAATTTCTGAAGGCAAGTTGTTCCACTGATTAATTCTCATTGTTAGGAAATTTTTCCTTAGTTTTAGGTTGCTTCTCTCCTTAATTAGATTCCACCCATTGCTTCTTGTTCTGCCTTTAGGTACTTTGGAGAATAGATCCCTCTTCTTTGTGGCAGATCCTCAAACATTGGAACTGCTATATCATGTCACCCTTAGTCCTTCTTTTAGCTAAACTAGACATACCCAATTCCTGCAACCATTCTTTGTATATTTTAGTCTCCAGTCCCCTAATCATCTTTGTTTCTTATTATTAAGTCCAACTCCTTCAATTCCATAGTAGGTGCTAAAGGTTTATTGAGAAGATTCTTGTGGTTGGCATGAGTAGCAATAAATCAGTTAAACTGGACCTTCATGTATGGACCTTTTGAGCTTGACATATCCTCGTCTTATCCATGAGCTGAATGGAAATTTGAACCGAGGTTTTCTCAGTTCTAATCTCATTATAATATGGGGAATCTATAATACTCCCAAAAGAATGGGACTATAGTAGCTTTTACCATATTGTTTGCTCATAATTCTTGGGATAATATAAGTTATAGTGCAACATCTTAGTTTTACCTACAGCTGCTCTAATGAAAATATCATTACATTTTCCCTTCTAAACTGTGGAATTTAATTTGACAAAATGTAATGTTTTCTGCTGGTATGGTATGATTTCATTTGGGGCAGGCAATTGCTGATAAAACCTCTACAATTTTCCACGTGAAAATCTTTGAACAGATGGCCTGCACATATTTGTGCAACTCCTTTTCCATAATAGGATTTTATAGGAGGGTGACTGAAGACAGGGAAAACAACAATACCTGTATCATGTTGCCCAAAATAAGTGTGTAGTTTTTCACATTGGGACTTGTATAAGGTATTCCCTCATTAAGCCTCAGAGATTAATTATCTATGCTGCATTGTTATTGTGGCAATGACACCATTGCTACACGTTGGCTGAAATGTGGCAATGTCCAGAATAGAATAGACACGGTTTCTTTGATGAACTAACAAAAAAAGCTGCCAAGGTTGAAATCCCATTTTGCAAGCTGAAGTCATCAAATTTATAAGCCATATGCTAATAATTTGTATAGGTTTCTCTTATGTCATGTTTGGTTGTAATGTTACTTGATTTCATTTGGCTGTGCTGCAAGAATCCAGCCAATCAGTTTATACATTGAAGATTATGGTTAAGCTTTTGTGCAACTACTGTGGTTACGTTTTGCAGCTTAGCACAATAACTAAAGCCAACTATGGCCTGTTGTCATAAAGATTATATGTTAAATGTTATAAAGCCACCTAGAGTTGGTTGATACACAGATGGGTGGCATATAAATTGAATATTTATTTATTTAGCTTATGGCTTCATTTTCGTTGCCATGTATTTTAAGAGGCAGGAAAGTCTACAGGGTAGTCTGACTAATTGCTAGTTCATTTAGTTCACACTGTCATGCTATCCTGGGTGCACCATGGAGATGAACTAGTTTCACATCCACAAATTTAGCAAGTAAATATGTGAAGTAAGCAAATATGGCTTGTTCAAGAAGCTATGATTTAAGAATTCCCAGACTTTAGAGGTTGCTACATACCATTATGGATGCATATTAGAGTCCTATAAGTCAAGTGGCAACTGTAGGACCCAGAAGGATGGAGTATTGGAGGAGGTTAAGTCTCACATATGTGGAAAAAGTTTTACTCCTAAGATCTATGGAGATTCTCAGTCATTCAGGTTGCCTTTGTTGCAAAAGTGCTTTTCCAAGAGGCCACTGGACTTTCTGGTTTTTCTTTGAAGATGTTTCACTTTTCAATAGCTGGAGAAGCTTCTTCCGGAGATTTCAGGATTTTGCCCCACCATATCCATTTTCTGATGGAGCAGCAGGGCAACCTCTTTGCTGGCCTTAGGGACCATCTGGCCATCGAATACCTTCTGCGGGTCAAGTATTGAGCAGGACATCTCTTAGAGGATCTCGCCACCTTAAAAAAAAAAAAAAANNAAAAAAAAAAAAAAAAAAAAAAGAGAGAGAGAGAGAGAGAGAGAGATCGGTTAGGAGGCAAAGCTTGAGAAACGTATATGCGAAGGGAAGTCCCGCCCAGAATCCCTGGATTGGTTATCGCAAAATCAGGACGCCCGAGTCCGGTGGGAATGAAGTGAAATTTAGTAGGTTATGAAAAAGGAAGGGCGGAGAGCCACCGATTTCGGCTTAGCGGCCGTCTGGGGGAAGGGATAGGGGTTTATTAGTAAGAGACCGCAAAGGCGGGCTGAGAAAAAGCCGTGCCAGAAAAATCGGGTTTTCTTTGGAGAACAGGCGTATATTTGGAGTTTAAAACTAAAAGGGGACGTGGGTTTTGTTGCGTGGGGAAGGCAAGGAGACCCCCCCCCCACCTTCCAGGCACTTAAGACAACAGGAACCGTTTATATAGAAGCCAAAAGTCAGATTTATTGGAAATTATGAATAGTAAGGATGGAGTGGAAATAAGGTTTTTCCCGGCAGGGTAACTTAGTTTTTCGAGCTGTCCGATAAACAGAATTCCAGGCTGATCAATATTTCTTTTCCAGAAAAGAGGAAAGATGAAAATTCACCTGTTGAATGTCTACATATTGCAGCCTTGTGGTGTGGAATTGATTTCTGGCAAATGTACCAAATTCTCACTTTATTTACTGTTAAGCAGGAGAGACCAAAATGATTTTCAATCAGTGTTAATTGCTTAATCCACTATGGAGTTTGTAAGCCACGATGTGTTAAGCTGTAATTTCTGAGTGCACACACTGCACTAAATCAGCCCACGCTAGTTACATAACTAAACCAAGACAGGGAAGCTAGCTACTTGGATTGATGCAGCACTACCTCTTGTAATCATATCTGGTTCATATGTAAGTATCTTTTTGTGTTTCTGTGCCTCTTAGTTGACGCTTTATGGTGTGTATGAAACCTGCTTTGTTACTCAATGGTCTAAATGTCCAAGATAAATATGATGGGGCAATTCTGAACATTCTTGGTAACAAAGATTCAGTCATATGAAACTCTTACATTCCCTACAATCTGGAAGATAATTGCCTGTGGAAGATTAAGAAGTACTCACTCTAAGCTGGCCAAACAGGGTAGAAAACACAAGGATTTCTTATACCTGCAAGCAGCTAGGAAGTCATACAAGCCTCACCAGGCTGTGAAGACCAGGAATATCCTCTCCAATAACTATTCAAAGCTTAACATTCCTTATATTTTAGATAGCTATGAGACAATCCATGACCGCTTTCAGAATTATTTCCTTACCTAAACAGAAAAAATAGAATTGCCATGTACAGAAAAGAAAAAAAAGTAATGGGAGTGGGAGTGACTTCTTTGTGGGGAGCTGGCAGCGAGTGTAATAAATCCTATTACATTACTGCAACTGACCATTGCAATAGAGCAACCACCAGTTTTGCAAAAACAACAGATGTGAAGATCCTTTAAATTTCAATTGCATGAGTCCTGGATTGTATATGCATTTTTTAAGTTAGTGGATTTGAGGCACCTCGATTTAGAAACCTTTGCACTCTGATGCACTAATTGGGCTTATTGAAGGTTATAAACAGACAGGTTTAGTAGCATATAGATATCCTGTTCCTTACAGAAGCGTGTTGTTGCTTCAGATTTTCATATGCTGCTTCTAAAATGTTATTATTAATCCTGTGTAACTTCTTTGAAATGTTGCACAAAGGAGTTTCTATGTGGATTCAGTGGTTAGTAGACAGGCTTCTGTTTATGCTGTTCCCAAACAAGATACATTCACTGCATGGAATCATATTAACTGATGCAGAGAATGGCTCTAGATGGACCTGCTAGAATTTTACTGGAAGGAAACTTTAATTGAGAGGCATTAACAAGAAACTAAACCAAACCAAACCAAACTAATCTCAAAACCCCTGTGGAGTGAAGGGGGGAGGTGGTGTTTTTTTAACTCCCTCATTAGTCTACCAGCTCACTCCCAGCTGCATTTTACTGCATGTATAAATCAAGGATATTTGTAGGAAAATGAAATTTTTTTTCCTGTATTTAGGTTTTATAAAAAAGGCAGAAGTACTGAAGAGGGAAAATGGGCTTGGCTGCTATACATAGGGAAAATATTTGGGCATCTTAGTAGGTTTAAAGCTAAGCAAGAGCCAACAGTGTAGTGTGGCTGCTAATAAAGTTATTGCAATTAGATTACACCACCAAAAACACTGATCAAATCTTGAGAAATAATTGTTTTACTCTGCCCTGTGTTGTTCAAGTGCCCCATTGTAAGAAAGGTTTTGATAAACTGGACAATTACCATAAGAGAGTGAATATTGGAAAATAAAAATGACCTCAAAAGAAGATCTAACACTATTCCTACAGAGGAGAACATAAAGAAGAAGAAAGTGTGTTATATAACTAACTACAGAACATAGGTGGGCTGCCTGTGGTTCATAGGCTACCTGCAAGCCCAGCAGACAGTCAGCATCTTCCTAAAGAGACCAGCATTTTTTGACTCCATCTGGACCTTCACTGCCTTAGCATCACATGCCTGCAGCTTTTAGGAGCCATAAAAAAGGGTAAAAATAGCCCAGTGATGATCAAGATGGAAAAGTCAAGCTCTCTGTTCTACAGAGGAAGTCAAGAACTGTGGACAAAAAACAGGGAAGCAGATTTTAGTTAAACAGGAGGAAAAATTTCCTCATCGTAAAAATTGCTTGGTTGTGGAATCTACCACCTTGGTTGGTGGCCAGCTGAACTATGAGGAGATGCTCCAGCTGAGGATACACAACATCTTCCAATTCTGATTTAATCTGCAATGATTTGTTGGCACTTTACAAGTTACAACTGAGAAGCAGAGAGAAACAGGAGGTCTGGATTTTTCTGGAAGGAAGAAGTTTCTAGCAGGTTAGATTTAGCTTGCAAACATATTTACTTGGCACAGAACCTATGCTTTTAACATCTTCTCAAAAGATGAGCTCTTGGATATCTCCCTGTCTTTACAGTTATTCAAAAAAACACAAAGCAGATTTACATTGGGTTTGTTTGACAACCTTGATGGTGGTGGAGGGGAGCTGAACATTTGGCTTTTATGTGAATATTTCTGTGACTTAACTGATGGCCCATAAGAATGTAGATGGATCAATAATTTAGATCTAGATCCGGATAGAAATTTTGGTTCTGATGAGAAAGGAATATCTGCATACTTTTCTATGCCCTGAGAGACCTAAAGCCTCATTTGTTGAATTACTGTAAGTTATATGGCTCTCTTCAGAATAAATGATGGTACCTCTTTAAATTGGAGACTGACCGCACTCAGCTTTCTGGATGATACTGAACTCCAGTTTCCATCAGCCTTAGAATATATGTGTGGGGGAGATTCTGAGACTTGTCAAACAGCATGTAGAGGACTGCAAGTAGTCCTCTTCTGCTATAAATGAACAGCAGATGACTCTTGAATGGAGGAAAACTCCCAATCTGAAGGGTGAGCTACAATCAGGAGCTCTGGGCCCTCTAGCAGTTACCAGAGAATTAAAACGGGAGGGTTGAGTCAGATGATTGGATTCTTTTGAAAAGCAGAGTTTGGCTGGTATGGAGCTTTGCTTCAATAGACCAAGACTGAAGAATGTCTTGTTTTCCATTCTAGGACTGGGGAACAAAATAATAATAATTCTATGTGAAAAACCACAACATTCTTTTCCAGTAACTGCATCAGTGGGAAAACAACATGTAGAATAATGTTACAGAAAGATGGTAGCAGTGCATGTTTCTTCTGAGTCTGGATTTTACTTATTATTTTTTCTCTATATGTATGTGTGGAAGGCAGAGAGAACTGTGAACATATACACGTGTGACCTTAATTTCATTGTGCTGGCGCTCTTCTCTTTTCAAAGGACAAAGTCTCTTTTTGTGAATTTCTGTCAATAAAAGCAAGGGTTTTTCCTCTGCGCAGCCTGTGCCAGAAAGAGGAGTGGCACAAAAGGAGGCTGGAAGATGAGAAGAGAAAAACAGGTTTGGTGGAGTTGGCAAAGCTGGGAGGCTAACAGTAAATTTTGAAGAAGTAAGGAAACAAAACTTTGGAATTGCATTCTTCCTCTTTCCCGTTAATTCCATCAAGAAGGTTTTCCCCTTTCCAGGGACAGAGAGTTGAAAGGGTGTTTGGGCTTCTGTTTTTACTTCCTTTGTGTCTCTTTCCTCCTTCCACAGAAAAACAATGGCCAAACGGATTGTCAAGTCTGTTCAGTATGGAGGAATCACTTTTCCCAGCATTGTGCACAGTGAAGAGAGCATTTGCTATGCCCACCGGAGTTTTCAAGTGCGGGATAGTGATGTCTTCAATGTTACGTACCCCAAATCTGGTGAGCCACACTAGTACCTATCCCTTGCTTCCTGGGAATTTCGGAATGAAGAAAATACATTAATTTATACTTTCATGGTTTGCTTTGACTCACTTTTCTCTAGTCTAGGGTGTATGTCAAGTATATGCGTATATCTTTAGAAGTTGTGTGGACCGATAAAATCATAATAGCTAGAACTTTTCCAGAAAAATTACCAAAACTAATAGTGTTTTAAGTGCGTGAAATTAAATCTTAAAATCATAAATACCTTGTTGAAAAATTAAAACAATAACAACAACAAATGATTTTGGATGCATGCCAGGACTATTTGCAGTTCTGTCTGTTGGTGACAGGGTTGTCTTAAAACTACGAAACAGAAAGAGGCATTTAAAAATTGTGCAGTAAATTGCATCCCCTGTTTGTCCATTCAATTTTTTTTGTCCATCGAAACTAGTGACCTAGTTAATAGAAGTGCATGTATGTGTGGAAACCCAAAATACTATGATAAAACAATACCTGGGATTTTGTATAGTACTATGGTTCCACTGGATCATTTCTGATCCTAAACCTAAATTTCTTCCACAGCTCCTACAAATAGCTTTGGTAAATACCTTCAGTGATGCCTTGCAGATTCAGGGTAAGACTGAACTGTAGGATGTTCTTGTCTTGTTTTCAGGAACAACTTGGATGCAAGAAATTCTTACTTTAATTTATAGCAATGGAGATCCCACATTCTCACAGTCAACCCCTTGTTGGGAACGAGTGCCCTGGGTTGAACACAATGCAGCAAAGCAATACTTGGAGAATCGACCCTCCCCGCGGCTCATTACCTCTCATTTGCCTGCAACAATCTTTCCAGAAAAGTTCTTCACTTCACAAGCTAAGGTGATTCCATTTGTACCTAGGAGTACGTATACATATAAAGAAAATATATAAATATAAAAGCCATAGATTGTTAATAGTGAATTCAATAGTAGGATGCAATCTGGGTTAGTCACTAGGACCAGAGATTTAATCTTCTTAGCTTTTGGACTCATGATGGAGCCCTATCTACACATTTTGGACAGTGCTGGGGATGGGCTCCAGTAGGAGTCCAAAATTGTAAAAAACTAAACCTGGGGTCCCAGTAACCAACCCAGATTGCATCCTACAATGTTATCCTGAGACATGTATATTTGCCTTCATTCATAAATTCAATTGTGTCTTCAGTAAAAGGTGCAATTGTAGTTAACAATCATGATGGCTAACACACTATGCCAAAATCAAAGAAACCCATTATGAATTATAAACCCATCACATTAATGTGATGGATGAATCTTAATTATCTTGTGTGTTAGAAAGCATGCTCCCATTGGTCACCGTTAAGAAATCAGTCAGCAGTCAGAGATGGGGCTTTCTGATTACTGATAAGAGAGGTTGACATTTCCTCCTGGCCTTACCAAGTTTTCACTTTGGGAAGAAACTATGGGAACCACTGAGACAAAGCCATTGCAATAATTGGCAAACTTTCTCTTTCAGGCTATTTACATTGTCCGTGACCCCAAGGACGTCTGTGTATCACTCTATCATTATACCAAGATGTGTTCATTTCTGGAGTATAGGGAAGATTTTGGAGAATTCATTGAGCTGTTTTCAACAGGAAAAAGTACGTGGGTAGAGACTGGAAATGTATTCATGATTTGTTCACCAAAGTCAGTAGAATCCCTAGTAGAAAGAGTCGGTGTCAGAAGTTCCTCATTGACTGCAATCTTCCCCCCTATTATCATTCTTGATTATTCATCTTTCCCCTTCACCTTTACTATCTTAAGAGCCATGGTGGTGCAGTGGATAAAAGGCAGTAGTACTGCAGGCTAACTTACTGCTCACTCCAGGAGTTTGATTCTGAGTAGCTCAAGGTTGACTTAGCCTTCCATCCTTCCGAGGTTGGTAAAATGAGGACTCAGGTTGGGGGGGGGGGCAATATGTTGATTCTGTAAACCTCTTAGAGCACTGTGAAGTGATATATAAGTCTAAATGCTAGTGCTAGTGCTATCTTAGCAGGTCTATTTTGGATAGACAGCCAAGGTCCCAGGTTAATCCTGAACCCCTGAAGTTATCACCAAACATAAAAAACAAATAAACAAATAAAATAAATAAAAACACAATTGTTCAGAATTTATGGTGCTATTTCCCTGGCATTTTGAGGTAGGAAATACATAAGAAATAATCTATAGTCTGAGTCTTAGTCTAACAGTATAGAAATAAATTAACCTGGTTTAAAAATGCTAACAAATCAACCCCAGATCCAGAAAGAAAAATGCCATTTCAGCTATGGCCTTTGGGGTTCTACTCATTTTGTATTACAAGTCTTACTCTAAGATACTCCTTAGATTCATCCCTAACCACCAACATCTTAGCCATCCATCCATCTCATTCCTTTCATTATAACCTCCTTGCTGTCTTCATTCTTTCTGTAATGAAACATGAGTTGCTTTTGCTATTTTTTGTCATACAATTGACCTGCTTTTAACTGCCTCACAACTCACAGCATTGACCTCTGGCATATGTAAGATGCAACTGGTAAATCTGATTGCATTTTTCTCAGTTCAGTTGGGTCATGTTTTGTCTGACCTGGAACCAATTAAATTATGTCCTCCGATGAAGCAAAATGCCAGTCCTTTGTAGAATCCCCTTGTGTGTCAAATGTCTGTGGATGTCAAATCCACACTAAGAATCTGCTTAGTCTGTTAGATGATAACAAATGGATTCTGTCAGGTGAACTTTTAGCTCCTTACTGTCTCCTTAGCATTCTTTCCTTTGGCTGAGATGGTGGTTTTTAGTGACAAAGTTAATAGATTGCTTGTAAGACATGAGTGGGCAATATGGTCCTTCCCCCAGTTGTTTTGGATTTTGGTTCCTTGTTGCCTAGCCAGCATGGCCTGTGGCAAGGGATTGTGGAAATTATAATCCAGAACATCTGGAGGTACAATACCACCCTCCTTTTGCTATGAACATTTGCTTAGAAATCAGTTTTGCTGGGATCAGTGGAATTCACTATTAGTGCATATAGGTTTCCAATTCCAGAATTATTTTGCTTACTATATTAAAATCTATGCAGCTACAAAAATATAAAATAAAAATGCTTTCCTTTTTATTTGCTTCCCCCAGTTCTCTTTGGTACCTGGTTTGATCATGTTAAAAGTTGGCTGGCCTACAAGAATGAGAAAAAGTTTCTTCTTCTGGTCTATGATGAATTGCTAAAGGTAGATGTCTGTCTACCTATCATCTATCTAGATATATTTTTGTCTGTCTGTCTGTCTGTCTGTCTGTCTGTCTGTCTGTCTGTCTGTCTGTCTGTCTGTCTGTCTGTCTGTCTGTCTATCTGTCTATCTATCTATCTATCTATCTATCTATCTATCTATCTATCTATCTATCTATCTATCTATCTATCTATTATTTTCATTCCTTGTTGCCCCACTCCAATTTAGAAGTCATTTTGTCCTAGAGGTCCTAACTTAGAGAACTAGCTTTTCCTCATGATCTTCTACTTTTAGGATCTACGTGGCAGTGTTCTTCGCATCTGTGAATTCCTAGGCAAGAATTTGGATTCTACTATGGTTGACTCAGTGGTGGAAAATGCTTCTTTTGGGGTGATGAAGAACAACAAGATGGTGAATTACACTCTGGTTCCTGAAAATGTGCTGGATCAAAAGATCAGCCCTTTCTTCAGGAAAGGTAAAAATCAAAAAAACGTTGAAAAAAATCTACAGTTCAATGAATATCCCAAAGTTGGTGCAGTAAAGCACATAGTGCCTTACCTTTTTCCTTCCCTTTCTTTGCAGGGGTTTCTGGGGACTGGAAAACTCACTTTACTGAAGAGCAGAGTGCTGCTTTCTACCAGCTCTACCAGGAAAATATGAATGGACTAGGGACCAAATTTCCATGGGATGAATTCAATGTTGAAAAACATCAGGAAACTTGAGATTTTGGAGGGCAGGGGAGACTGCTGCGATCCAAAAATGCCAAACATGAATTAAAATATTTCATTCAAAATAGGTAGTCCTCAAATTATGACTGCGATCTTGATCAGGATTGTTGTCACTAAAAAATACAATCACAAAGCACGACATCACACAACCACATCACTTAGTGACAGCAATCCAGACCTAGTTGTTGTTGTAGCCCAAGATATGCAAATTATGTGTAAGCAGAACGAGTCCCATGTAAGGAATGAGCAGATGCCACGGGGGTAGGGGTGGGAGGGAGAGGCCCTGAAAGACCTGATGCAGGCCATGTGAGTGTGATGGGTGCAGGCATCGTGTGGGGGCACAGGAAGGCCAAAGAAAGAGAGTATGGGCTGCAGGCATGTGCATATTGTGTGTCAGTTCAGGGGCTATGGAAAGGTGGCATGGGGAATGTGAGTATGTATGAACACAGGGAAGCTGGAGAAAGGGGCAGGTTATGTGTGCTTGTGGGGAAGTCGTGGAAAGAGGGCAGGTGTAGATGAACATGCTGAGCTGGAAGGTGAAGTCAAACATATCATCTGTTTGGGATCATTGCACAACCACAAGAGACCCAAGTCCAGCCCTCCCCTTGAATTCCATTGACCCATATCTAGCACCATTTTTTTTATCATTGATCAAATTCTTTTGTGTTGGTAGCAGGTGGGATTCACATTTTTTAACAACCGGTTCTGTGGGCATGGCTTAGTTGCTGGGTGTGGCTTGGTGATCTTGTTATTGGCTGGGTGTGCCCAACCCAATATCACTCACATCGAGGCACGCATCTTCTTGCCTGGCCTCTCATGACTGTGGGGATGCTGCAACAGTCATAAGTGTGAAAAATGGTCATAATGGTCACTTTTTTCAGTGCCATTGTAACTTTGAATGGTCACTCCACACAAGCAAAGTACCAGCAAAGAAGGGGAAAAAAACTCCAGAGAAGTTCCTGAGACAGGAAGTCTAGTCCTGTCAAAAATGTAGTAAGAGTTAACGGAGAGGCAGTTTCTGTAAGCAACACCAGAATGTTTCCTTCCTGCCTTCCTTACAGGATAAGGCCAGTAATTTCTTATAACAACCGGTTCTCCGAACTGCTTAGATTGTTAACAACTGGTTCTAGTGAATAGGTGCGAACTGGTAGAATCCCACCCCTGGTTGGTAGCAACAATAAACTTTTTAGTGTTTTGAGCTCAGTGTGTGCTCTTGTTTATTTGCACCTGACAATACAGAACATGTGTGAATGAAAGGGGAAGGAGGGTACAATGCGTGCGCAAGTGAAGAAAGTGGGGATAGACCACCCTGAGTGAAATGCAATATTTCTCACCAGTTTCCCCATTGACTTTGCTTCTGTGAAGCCAGCAGGGAAGGTCCACAAATGTTGATTGTATGATTGTAGGCTGCTGCATCTGGTAGTTTGGTATGTGTGAACTGGTTGCAGGCTCCCAAATTGACATGACTGGGGCTGGAGGTTTTAATATCAGTCATAATTAAATTTTTATATCAGTCATAATTACATCCTTTCATTCAGCGACTTTGTAACTCTAAACAGTCACTCAATGATCGTTAGGGCTGCCTGCAGGCCCTACTCATATGAACTACACCATAGGAATGCCAAGTCTTTGCAATGTTTTGAATTTCTGGGTAACTTTTGTACCCTTAAGTTTCTAACATACTGTGAAAACAGTAGAAAAGAGAAAAGGTAGATTTTTTTTCTGAACTAAGCAATCTAAAGTGGTGGCATTCCATATTTTCTTGGTGCTTCATAAGCAGCAAGAAGAAAAAAATTGATTTGTCTGGAAAAAGAACTACATTTAGATTTTTCTTTATATGGACCACTCACATCCTGGACATAAACTGTTTCAACTCCTACCCTCAAAATGACTGCACACCAGAACAATTAGACACAAGGGCAGTTTTTCCCCGAATGTCATCACTCTGCTAAACAAATAATTCCCTCAATTGTCCAACTATTTACAAAGTCTGCATTACTATTACTACTAATATTTTCATCACTCCTTATCACCCATTCCCTCCCACTTGTGACTGTATGACTGTAACTTTGCCGCTTGTATCCTTACAAGTTATATTGACTGTTTCCTAGTATGATTTGATTGCTTGTTGTACTCTATGACTATTATTAAGTGTTGTACCTGATCATTTTGACTCTTGGTGAATGTATCTTTTCTTTTATGTACACTGAGAGCATTTGCACCAAGACAAATTCCTTGTGTGTCCAGTCACACTTGGCCAATAAAATTATTCTATTCTATGCTATTTTCTTCATGGAGGGATTTTTCAAAATCATGGAATAAATATAAACCAAAAGTTTTGTTTTGTTGTTCCATGCCTCCTTTCCCTCCCACAAAATATTTGTTATATTTTTATCAGTGTTGACCCTATTGTCAGTGTTACAAAAAGCAATGGCAAATAAAATAATAAGAGCTACCATAACTGACCACCAGATGGTGATGCTGATTTAAACATCAGGTGGGAACAATGAGAGTCTATTTTGTACAAACAGAGATAAATTTGGATTGTCTTTCACTAGCATTTAAACATCAGGAGTTAAAGTAAGGGTGTAAGGCCCAGTTATTTGGGATCCCAAGAGCAACAGGTAATTCAATAACATTTGAATTGGGGCCTACCAAATTAATGTTCTTATTTTTTAAAAAAAATTTTTTTTGATCAGGAGTAGATTGCTGGCAATATCTGGTTATACATCACATTTTTTCCTCTACAAATATGTTATCTCCTGTGACTGACATTGCTTTTATTGTCAGTAATGAGGTATTTCCTAACTGAGATGACATCATGGCATTTTTAAAAAATTAACACCTGGAAAAGAGTCTGCTCATACAAGGCAACTCTTCCTATTTACTCTTGTGAGCTGTGAGATAGCAAAATTCCAGCTCTAACCCCAATTCTCTAGTTTGTCTTAGTAAAAACTCAATCCCTGCTAGAAACCTAATCCTCACTAATACAGGTAGCCCTCAACTTACACCATGACGTAAGCCCATAATTATGGCCTTAAGTCATACTGGTCATTAAGCAGGTCAACATGTGACCGACCTGGTTTTATGGCATTTTTCTGCGACATTCATCAAGTGAATCCCCCTGTCTGCAGTGAGCATTTTTGGGTGAATTAAGGAGAATTTCCTTGACAGTGAGAACAATTAATGTGGAACTTTCAGAAGTTGTGGGTGCTCCATAATTGGAGGTTTTTAAGAACAGACTGGACACTATTTATCAAGAAAGGAGGGAGTTGAATGACTTTCAAAGTCTCTTCCAATTCTCTTATTTTATACTAGCTCAATATCCGTGCTTCGCTATGAAACTATGTGGTTGGGCTTAGTATTTTGGGAGGAAAATAAGGAAAAGACAATTCTGCCTGTGCCTACCAACATCTATCAGTATTCATCTGGCTAGTGTCCTGTTAGTGTGTGAGATAGTTGAGGGCTGTTTGGAAACTGAAACATGGCAACTGAAACAGTATTTGCTGTGTGAGCAAGAAGGAGACAGCAAGGAGCCTGGGCGTGGCTTAGCTCAACTGTTCTGTACTAAAGTTGCTTGGTGCTATGAAATGGAAACTGAAACGCCTCTCCTCTGCTTGTGTTTTGCATTTGGAACAGATTTCTTTTCAGGTGGGGAGGGGGAGTAGAATTCCTTAGCATCAGAGCGTGTTAATAACAATATACAAAATACTAATGTTCTGATGGTCATTTTGAAAAATCTTTTCTTAGTGAGCACTTAGAAGCCAAGAGGAATATATGTGCCAAATCTCAAGTTTGTAGGCTTTATGGTTCTGGAGATTTTGTGATGATGCATGAATGGTATTTTGCTTTTATATATATAGATTCTAAATGCCCGTAAATGCAGGCTGATCGCTGAGCATCCAAAATGCAGTCATGTAACCATGGGGAGGAGGCTCCTAGCTGCTGGAACTTTGAATCTGGGTGGTGAGTACTTTGGGGGGGAGCTGTCATAACTTTGTACTTAAAAGTTATAAGTGAATGGCTACCTGTATGTAATCTTCCCTTGCTGATGCCTAAACTAAGCAATTTAAAGAGGGGAAAGAGAGGTTAAAAAAATATAAGATTTGCTCAACAAAAGCAGCCATTTTGTGAGTCAGATGTCCCAAAAGTGCCTTTTCAAAGGGCAACTGGACTTTCTGGTTTTTCTTTGGAGATGTTTTGCTTCTCATGCCAGAAGCTTCTTTAGCTCTGGCTGGATGGTGGGAAATGGAAAGATTTGTACTCCTTGCAGACAGTTGGTCATTTGCATTCCTTTTAGGAAGTAGTTCAAGCCACCTGGAGGTTTATCTGTGCTAGTAGGTCAGTAGGTGTTGCAAGAAATCAATGACTTTTTCCTGTTGGGGTCTCTCTTCAAAGCCTCATACGTAATAATGTCCTGCAGAAGATTGTTCACCTTGGCCTTGTAATTACCTGTGTTCAGGATGACTGTGCATCTTCCTTTATTTGGGTCTTTTCCTAGGAATGTCACTGCTCTCCTTTCTTGAATTGTGAGGTTGGAAGGGGGTGTTTGTGGCACTGGTCAACCATGTGCTGGGTGACTGAGAATCTCCATAGACATTTGTGAGTCACACCTACCTAGAGGTAGTCCTTGACTTACAACCACCATTGAGCCCAAAAATTTCCATTGTTAATTGAATTGTGCCCCATTTTACAGCCTTTTTGCCACTGTTATTAAGCGAATCACCACTTGTTAAGTGAATCATGCAGTTGTTAAGCAAATCTGGCTTCCATCATTGACTTTGCTTGGTGGAAGCTGGCTGGAAAGGTTGCAAATGGTGGTCACATGGCCCTTTGACAGCATGACTCTCATAAATATATGCCAGTTGTCAAGTGACTGAATTTTGATCATGTGACCATAGGGATGCTGCAAAGGTTGTTTGTGTGAAAAATGGTCATATGTCACTGTTTTCAATGCTGTTGTAACTTTGAAGTGCCTCACCTCAACCTGATACGTATATGGTGTAATGAGGGAGTGAATCTTAAATATTCTTACTATGCTAATAAATCTTCATGTAAGCATCGTGTACATCTTCCCTAGTGTTCCTCTGCTTTAATATCTGACCCGTAGATTCACTAGATGTCAACAGTCAACTAAGGATTGATCTGCAAGCCTTATTATAATTGCAGCACCAAGATGCCGCACCAATTGTTTTTACAGGATTATTGTCTCATCTGCAGCTCACCACAGTCTAAGACAGGGGTGTCAAACACGTTGTCATGGCGGGTGTCATGTGATGTATCAGGACTTTTTTTCACCTTCGCTAAACCAGGTGTGAGCATGGCCAACACGTGATGCATCTGGCCTGCAGGCTGGGAGTTTAACAGCCCTGGTCTAAACGTATCTTTAGATGTCCCAGTTTTAATGTAGGAGATCAATGCCTCCTATGACCATTTTGGCCAGGGCTGCAGAAGACACTTGACATTTGGTTTCCACAGAAGCTTCATAACACCTGACCAGTCTAGTTCTCTTTTGGAAAAACTCTGATACACCTTTTGTAGTGTTCGCAAAGAATGAGACCGGAGACCAGCGTAACTTCAGCTCTTTTATTTAGTTCTGAAAATCCATCTGAA